>JAECUM010003113.1:0-118353 GCA_016617855.1 Megalonaias nervosa | reverse complement strand
CCCGAGGATGTCGACATAAACGGGTAGGACTGTAGCAAAAATAAATGTACATTTTTCACACAGCATTCTGTAATTAGGGCATGTAATATATAGATTATACCTTTTCATGCCTAAATTACCCTTTTTGCCACTTATATTAGCAATAATTTTACTTATACCTCTTGGTGGTGTTGGCATGTATGATCCTAGCTTAAGAGGCTCTCAGATTTGTCCAATTGCCAATCCACTGTCAAATCTAGTTGCCATTAGTAGAAATGAAAGAAACTACTATAAGAGATTGACCAAATTTGACAGCTTTCAGATTTATAAAGATGATTATGATTTGTCATCAAATTTGGTCACTTTAACTAATTACGGTAAATACTGTTAATGACTTATAAACTAAATTGAATTTGACCAAATTTTACAGAAAGCATTCAGGAATAAAGACTTCTAAATTTGTACAGATGATGCCATTCTGTCATCAAATATGGCTGCTGTGCAAAAACAGAAAGAAACATTAATGACTTGAAATTCCAAATGTTATAAATCAACCCAATTTTTTGTCATCTAATTCGATATAAACCATTGCATAATACATATGAAGAATTTTTATACATTGGTAAATTCTGCAGACTACTTTTGGTTCCCAGTTTCCAGGTAGTTTTTTGTGAAGCTTTATATATACCAACATCTTACACCATAATAATAACAAGCCTCACCCACCCTTTTCCATGATTTGCAACCAAAATTTGCAACTCCCAGATTAAAATCGCCCATTGGAAGTTAATAGAAAAAAATGATTATTAAAAGCTACTTAGATCACTGGCATGACCTGCTATAACACAATACCCAATATTACTGTACAAGGAATCGACAACTCTTTGCTAGCAAAGATGGGTCTATGTATTCTGTTGCAGTGAAGAGGCTAATGAAAGGAAACATGAGTTACCTAAAAGTGAATGCTTTGTTGATGAAATTTGCTGATATGATGACAGGTAGGAAGTAAATTGGAATGATGCTGATGTGCCATCAAACATGAGACTCCTTAATATGCATGGAAATGATAAAATATTTAGAAGAAAATAAATAATAATTCACAATGAAGATATAAATGTTTACAATAGAACCACAAATAATTGCATAGAAATGACTTTGGAATAATTTATTGTACATTGCTGTGTGTATTATTATCCTTCAGGCTTTTTATGGGTACTTTAATTGATGAAGATCAGAATTTAAAAGGTCACACAGAAGTGCTTATTAATACAGAGTTGTCCCTCCAGGAATGTTTCATTGGGACTTTTCCCTTTAGGTGCTGTTTCAATGCTTGACCGTTTTATTTTTTTCCTGACCCCAGAAGCATGGGCTGTTGATGCTCTTTCAATGAGAAGGGAGGTAATGTGGGCATGCACCTTCCCTCCATCAGTTTTGATCATGAAGTTGTATGAGTAATGAGGCACAGACCGCAGTAGCTCTGATTACTTCACTACAATGAAAGATCTTTTATATTTGATTTCTCAAGCAGTTGAGATTACCACTATTTCATCTATGGCCAGAGAATTACGTCCTTTGTTCCTGACTCCCTTCAAGGATGTCCTGGAGCTTCAGGACATTGGAGCTTCAGTCATGGATTGGATCACAGTAGCTGAAGATCCTCCTCTTTGAGTATATACAAGAGGAAATCTTGTGTTGTCAATGACTGGTGTCACATCAGTGATATCACACCATTCTCAGCGCCCATTCCTTCATGGCTTATTTGTGTCTCTTTCTCTTTGAAAATAATTAGCTATCCATCATCACAATCAAGGGATACTATCCACCTCAGACATGTTCAATCTTCATGGAAGAAACAATGCTGGCCACAATAAGGAATCTGTGACTTGCAGTTCAATTCTGAAATATCCTGACCATGCTCACTCACATTTTCCATCAGTTGAATCAGGGTTATGACATGGGCAACTGGTATAAGTTTGAGCTGTTGTCTTCCCCTCCTCACTGAAGCAGCTATCATACATGTCATTCATAATAATGCCAACTTCAACATTGAGAGTCAGTAAACTACATTGATATCCAAAAATTCCAAACTACTTGCAATTCTATTCTGACGATTCAGTTGTTCTAATGACACAACCTGGTTTCTTCCTAAAAACAACATTTTGTCATTATTCAGTCAAAAATAACTATTTGTTCCTTCTCCTTGATCAATCTATCGAGAGAAGTAAAACCATAGGACACTATATGTACACTTAGACATTACCTGAGATACACGGACAATATCAGCATCACCTGTAAGAGACTATTCCTACCACTGAAGGCAGGAATGCAAGATATAACCCCATAAGTGCTTGACACTTGGCTACAAGGTGTTGTTAAATCAGTGTACTCATATAACTCTCACAGGATCAGGTACATAATGAAAATTTCAGCTCATGAGATACAAACAGTCTCCATGAGTGTGTAATGTCTCAATTAAATATTAAACATTGCAGATCGTGGAAATATGAACAACCTCCATGATCCTGGCCTTGAACGAAATGTCTCATCTTGGGACGTAGCTGAGTTAGCTGACTGGCATGCCAGTCTGCCTTCTCAAGCTTCCTTTTGCATGAAATGGCCTCACTAGGGAGAAAAATGAAAATTTCATTGGGTTAGTGGTAACTGCACAGACGATGACCACTACCCATTCATGAAGGCATAACCTTTGACCTAGACATGAATTTGCCACTTTTGCTGGATTTGCCTGGGAAACTTTTGACATTAAGACAGTAATTAAGTGTGAAATCCCACTGGGATCTCCTGTGCATATGTATAAACAAATTATCTCATTGTACTGAACTAAAATTGGGAAAAGTTCATCCTTTTAGTAGTGTTATGACCCTATAGTCTTAAACTAAGTAATAGAAACGAGTGATAACAAACAGGTTTAATAAAATTCAACAAATAATTTATTTCTCTGGAATACAAAGTGAAAATTTAAAAAGAATGCACAGTATTGTGAATTAAATCCCAAATAGTGCTAAAATTTCTATAAAGAGTGCAAGAGTATAGAATATTCTGACTGAATTCCAGTGGTGTTCCAGATGAATTCCAGTCTTGAATATGTTTATATATCAGTAGCCGGGAATAGTTTCATGTGTGAACATTCTTGATGTATCACAGTAATATAATCCAGAATGTCATTGAATGAATTCACAATAAGCCCAGAATAGTGATTTAGTCCAAAAGGATCAATGAGCACTTTGTAATTTACGATGAATAATTTAAATAAATAAATCCTCTAAAATTATGACTGAACACAACCAAAACACTGATTACACTACACAGATGTTGTGATGGGAGTAAATAATTCTGATGTAAACAACCTTAATATATAAACCTAAGACATAATAAGAGGACCAGGATGAGGGTCAAAAGCAGATTTCCAGAACATTCAAAGTTGTAAACAAGGTTAGGTCCATTACTAAAATTTCAGCAAATTGCCTGGCAAAGATCATGTAAACCATGTTTTTCCAATGGGAAAACTAATGTCCTGAACTCAAATCCAAGTAAGTATGTTTACCTAAAAGTAATAATTATCTTAAAATATAATCCACAATCATAAACAAAAATTAGCTATTGTAATACATTGATTAGATGACCTTTTCAGTCTGTAATCTTAGGAAAAGCCAAACACAGTATGATATACATAACAGTAGAGCAGTCATGCTCTTCCTGGGTGACACAGCTGAAAGGTAGGATGTTCAGCAATCTCTCTCTCTCACTCTCTCACATTAATGTGTAATGTGATCAGGTAATATATTTGATGGAGAAAGCAAATTTTTTATTAAATTATGCTTCTCTGATAATACCTGATCACATTACAGAATAATCCTTCCAACCCTTCTCCACATTGCAAACATTCATTAAGGTTTCGATCAAGTAAAGAACTGGCACATCCAGGTATAACAGTGGCCAAAATGGGTAGAAAGAGGAGTTAACATGTAAGAGTTGCTTCCCTTTGTCAATATAACGTATAGAAAGACATTTTTCATCTTTCTGGACAGCTGGATTCAGAGGTAGCAGAAAGTTGACCTGATGTAATGTGATCAGATATGTATTATTGGAGAAGCATAATTGCTAAAAAGTTTGCTGTCTTTTTTTTTGTGCAGAATCAAATGTTAAAGACAAAGTGAATGTTTTTAAATATTTACAGCTTCACAAGATTTAATTTTTTCCTTGTAAGACTTTTGCTAGAGTTAATATAATATGCACCTTGATTGTCTTCCTCTTTTTTATGATGCTTTCATAGCCTGTAAGCTTTGAAAGATTTTTTTAATCATTGTTTTCTTCACCATTGCAGCCTACCAATGAAGGTTTATATAATTGTTTAGATATCTGGACAATCTTTCTAGACTATCTTCATACCAAAACGAAGGACAGGATGACAGATGCACAGGCCATAGTGTTGAGGTCAGTCAGTGTCACTAATTTTTTTTTTTTTTTCTTGAAAGACTCCAACAGTTAGAGTGTTGATGTTGTAGTTAGTGTCATCATGTAGGCATTAATTTTATTCAGCAGTTCACTTACATATGCAGTCATGAAATTAGATCGTTATATTTATTAGAAGGAGTATTGCTCTCAGCTCACATAGATTCATTGCAGTGACCTACTTCATAGACTCCAGTGATTTTCTTTTGGGTTTATATTTTATCACTATTTCCCCAACACTGTTTCTTGTAGGGTCAACCAGCTTGATAAATGCATTTAGTTACAGGACTTAGATTTCTACCCTGCAAAATTTTGATGTAACACTGTCCTTTTCTTTCCCTATTAATATCCCAGTTTATAAAGCATTTTGTTTTATTTGTTAGTGTATTTGATGTTTTTGTTCATTTCTTTTGTTGCACCTTCATTATCTTGAACCCCTAATTTACCTACACTGATGAGATTTGATACATGAATGAATCTCTGAGAGAATTCTAGTCATACCCAAACTAGGTCAGTGTCCAGTGTCATTTTAGGAAATGTTCAGCTGTTACACCCTTGTAATCTTGGAAACAGTTTTATCATTTATTGTGTCTCTTGAAATACGTTATGTGTATGCACGTCAAGGAGAGTAACCCAACCATACACCATACCCACACTGGGCTCCTCTGACCTAATTTTCACACCTAAGGGACTGTTTATTTTCAGCTGTTCATTCATTACACCATCAATATCCCAGATCCTTTTTCACCTACTCATTTAATTGGTATGTGGATTCATCTCAAAGAGATCAATTCAGTGGTACCAAAACTAGGGACAGTGACCTAATTTTGAGATTGAGCACTATTGTGTTTTCATGTCATAAAATCTATTACACCAGTACTTTTGAAAATTGGTATATCAATACATCTCAAGGAGACTAACTCAGCTATGTCAATCCAGTGTTGTTATTGGAATGGCAAATAAGGCAGAGTACAGTTTTTCCATGTGAGCACTTTATTTAGGATGATAACAATTTTGAGGGAAAAACTAATTATTAGTTGGAAATTGATCACAACTCACTGCTGTTAGCATTTCTTGCCATTTTGCTGTAGAACAATTACAAAAATGTGTAACTTATAGTTTTAAAACAGTGGTGCATGATGTTGAAAGAAGCAGTGGATATTGATGAAATGATGATTTGTTTGGAGAAACTCAGCTTTAAAGTTTTGTGAATGAACTTTCAAAAGAGAAATTTTACTATCAGGGCAGAAGAGTACACTCTGAGGGCAGCAGGTTGCTTTGTATGGATTGCAGGATGCATATCCATGTCATTTTCTTTAAAGGGACAGTGCTTCACATCTAGGTTACTGCAACCCAATTATTACATTTAAATGACTTGTTTATATATAGCTCTCCAAGTTGTGCTTGAAGCACTGAGCAAACCTGCTGAAAGGGTGTTCACTGGATTGATATGACACTGAAAGACAGACACAAACAGCATGAAACTACTGAAAAACAGAAGGTATGCTGAAGATTGACATATCAGGATTTCCTGGAAAATTTAAGTTATGCATATACCAGCATAGACTGCTGCTTAGTCTGGTCTGGCAATTGATGCTATACGAGTTAGTAACAATGACTGTGGCAGCTTGAAGAAAACAATGTGCAAGTATCTGCATAGATGGCTTGGAGTCCCACGGTCATTCACAGACACTGGGCTTCCACCAGGTCTTGAATGCTCCAGGTATTATTCATATCAGTGAAGAGCTCAAGGAGGCCAAGGCAACTGTACTTATGATTCAGAAACTCTCCCAGAATGAGAAGATTTCTGCTGCAGCAGGCATCAAAGTCAGGACTGGAAGGTAGTTATCAATTTCACATGCAGTTCAGTTAGCAGAAAGTAGACTCTAGCACAAGGGCATTGTAGGAAAACAAGGTCTGGGAGCATTTCACACCCAGCACTGGAAGGAAGCTGACCCAGCTACGAAAAGGTCAGTGATCCAAGATGAGCTAAGGAAAGGGGAGGAAGAGTGTTGATGATCCAGGATTGTCCCACTGGGAAACATGGGAGCATGGACCAATTGGTCATTAGTGGAGTGGAAGCTAATGTGGTCCAGTATCTAGAAGTACAAACCTCTCTGGATCCAGTTTCTGCTGAGGCCAGTATAAGATCTTTTGCCACTGCCAACAAATTTACACAGATGGAGCCGTAATAAAAATACTATGTTTAACTCGGGTAAAAGAGGTAACCTAGAGCACAGCTTGTAAGCATGCCAGACTGCACTAATACAAGGCCGCCACAGATGGAGGCAGGACAGGGTCTTCAAGAGCTAGCAGATATCTTGGAGAGGGAGAAATAAAAGACAGAACCATCACCAATATCTAGGCCAGGATTCATCAACTTTGTCAAAAATGAAGAAACCAGTAACACCTCACCACAGGAGGGGATCCTCAATGTAAATCTTGGGCAGAAAAAAGTTGTTCAGATGTCTCTTGCATCAAATCTAGTGATTTGGTCAGGGTATAGGAGGAGGCCAGTAGTGATTGAGTCGACTATTTCTTAAGAGGAGATAGGTGAAGAGGCTTATGTAAGAAAGTTGACTAAGTATGCAGAACTGATGGAGACATGGAAGAGCAGGAGATGGTGTACTAGGTTTTCAGAAGTGGAAAGAGCAGCCTTTCCTGCTCAATTGATCTGGAAGATGCTTAATGCTTTAATGATAACAGGAAGAAACTGCAAAGTGACAGTTAAGGCACTTGACAAAACTGCAGAAAGTGCATCCAGCTGGTTATGAATGAAGCATGAGGACAAGAGCTAGCTGCCTACCCACCAACAGGTAGTGACTGATCATCAGGAATATGTTCCAAGACAAGGGACAAACACCCAGTATGAGATGTTCCCAGTTGACAATTGTTGTGGTGCAGCAATGGATATTAAAATATTACACACTCAGTATCTTGGACTCTATTTCACCCACACTCGTGAAATTTTTATTTTTTTTTAAACATCTCAAGGATAGTAATGTAACCATATAAAAAATAGAACAACATGACACAGTTTTCATGCTTGAGTAACTCTTGTATTTTTAGCCATCATTACACCATAGTATCTTCAAACCTACTTTGCCTACAGTCATGAAAATTGGTTAGCAGATGCATCCCAAGAAGCTTAAGTCAACCATATCAAAACAAAGTTATTGTGACTTAATTTTTGAACCTACGTGACTTTCTTACTGAGCCATTTATTTGTTACACTTTGAACATCTTCCACCCAATTTCACCTACACTCATGAAAATTGGTAGGTAGATGCATCACAAAAAGTGTAACACAACCTAACCACAAACAAGTCTTTATGACCTAATTTTCATGCTTGCAATGCATCTGTTCCACCATTATTATCTTGGACCTACACTCATGAAAATTGGTTCAAGGGAGTAACACAGGCATATCCAAAATAGATAACTGTGATCTAATTTTCACGCTTCAGTAACTTTATATTTTCAGCCATTTGTTGTTTTTCAGGCATATCCAAAATAGATAACTGTGATCTAATTTTCATGCTTCAGTAACTTTTTATTTTCAGCCATTTGTTGTTTTTTTACATCCTCTGTCTTTAACCATATCACATTCAGATTTTGTTTTAATGTTTTAAAGATACATTGTCGAAAATGTATATATTGATGCATCATCTTGAGTAATATATCACAATATTTTCCCCCTCCATGATAGCTTTGTTTTTAGTTTAGACTCATGTTGAGAGCTTATTGGATTGAGTCCTTTTAGGCCAGCATGGTCAGCTGTCGCAGCATTTATCTGTTTAAGGCACATCTGTTACCTCAGCATCTTTTTTAATACCAATCTGTATATTGTGGCTCCAATACATCTAAGATTTTTATATTGATGATATACAGTTTTATAATGATTATATCTGGAGTGATTTGATTTCCAGAAATCCAAGTAATCATTTGCATGAATTATGGATCTTGTTTGCTCATCAGTCTCAGCTTTTGTTTTGGCAGCATAACCTTAACTAGGATAGTTGGATTTAATCCAGATTTGTGTGCATCTTAGTATTGATTAAATCTTTGAAGAGTTTAATTTTCAGACATTTAATTCTCATGAGACTTTGTTGGTTGTAATAGTACTTTGAACATTATTATCTATATAATGCTGAGGAAATGGGAACTATTTGTCTTTTCCATCGACTTACCAAGGCAGTCAATCTGTGCTGGCCAGGGTAGGTATTGAACTTGTGACCCTTGGATTATGAATCAGATGCTGTACCAGATGAGCTTTCCATGGAACCTGTCTCATGAGAGTAATTATAAAGTTGCCTTATCATTAATTATTGGAGTGATTGCACCATGATCATTCTGGATTTCAAGCATATTTTATGTGCATTTTTTACTTGTTGAACTCAAGTTTGATTGCCAACATCCCAGTATAGTGTTATATGCCATTATTGATGGATACACCCCAGTTGGTTTTGTATTAGTGGATTCTTTTTGCAGTGTACCAATCACAGATATAGTTGTTTCATTGTAAAGAACAGATTATATCAGTAAGTTGATACAGTACAAATTACAATGGACCAGAAGTGGTGATTATAAATTTCTGTGCTTGAGTTTGAGTTTCCACTCCAAGCCAATCAAAAGGTTTTTTCAGTTTGAGCTTCTACTCCAAGTTGATCATAAGGAAAGTTTCAACAGTTCAGTCTTTTGTGATTGGTTTGCATTCAGTATCAAGCTAAACTTATTCTCTGATAGTTTCTGATCACCAGGCCAGAGTGTTTTTCAGAGGACATGTGAGTGAGAAGTGCTTCTCTGGCACATTTTTATAGTGTTTTCTCAGTTGGCTGCCTGAAAATGAGATGATCTTATTTGCATGTGTGACAACAGTTTGATTGTTGTTATTTTATGATCATTTGCTAAGTACATGAATTAAATACCAAATACCTGAAAAGAATAGTTGTAAAACTAAAAATGTCCTGTATTCAAGCAACACATACATTTGTAACATTTAGCAGAGATGTTTTTCATTGAACTAGCCAAAACATGCTTCATCATGTGAGAATACAAGAATGCTTGAGATATGGCAGAAAACCATTACAGGTCCAAGATTTGAAAATGTCAGAATAAGACAAACAGAATTAGATAATATAGGGTTACAAGTTATTGACATTTGTGTGATTTTTCCTTGATAAAAATTACATAGTCATAAATATTAATGAATGGACATGGCATATTTCACAGAAATGAACAAAGAAGGAAATGTGAATAAAGGTACAGTGAAAGACATATCACCTTCAAGCAACAACAACTTTTAATAGAATATATACTTCAAGATAAAGTTGTTAATTAACATCATAATCTGCTGATGGCATCACACAAATTGTGACATAAATGAACTGTTAGATCACATCTCAGGTCAAATTTTTCATGGTAACAGTATAGAACATAAATGTTTTTAGTAAGCAATGATAAGGTTCCATAACTGAAAGTTCCCACAGCTTGAACATGGTCCTTTGCATTTACATAGCAGATATGGTTCCATCAACCAGTGCTTGATACTACAGATTGTAAAAAATGTGCCACTCTCTATTCTTTCAAGTTGCAGTTCATCCCACTAAGTGCCATGCTGACTTCTCTAGTAAATGAGTGCAGCGGCAGTAATAGAAAGGCCAAAAACAATACCTGTAAACATTTTATATTCTAGGTACAAAGAAGCACTCACCTCTTTGGTCACCCATATTCTACAGAAGTTGCAATTCAGATACAATCAGTCACAGCTGGAAGAACTGGATGATGAAATGCTAGATGACAATGTAAGTACTTTCTGTCTTGCCTGCCTCATCAGAGGGTGAGAAGTGAGGATCAATTTGTAGAGGCAGCATCATATTTAAGATTTTGCATGAAGATTTTTTGTATTAAAGATTTTGAAAGATGTACTCAAGGAAGGTACATCAAAGTGTGCTTTGCAGATTAAACCTAACCTCCATGAAGCATTGTTATTCCCTTAGGGTTTACAGAGCTATGTTTTGTCTGTACTTAGCATACTGTGTTTGTAGCTAGAAGGGTGCAGGTTCAAATTCAGCACAAACTAGGCCATGCCTGTGGCCTGGGTATAACCCTGGGCAGGTCACTGAACTCAAGATTCCCTGGGCATGATATGACCTGTCATGTGTTGATGTGCTGTATAGTTTTAGTGCTCTTTAGAACAGTGTCACATTTCTTTGTGTTAATTAGTTACTCTTTAAAACAAAAATAATCCACTTTCTTACAGATTAGTTATACTTGAAATTTACACTTTTAGTTGAAATTTACACATTTTGACAAGCATTTTAAAATAGGATTAAATTTTGTCATCAGTTGCTTTAATACTCACACTTAGTAATGGGCAGAAGAATAGAGTATTTTGCACTTGAATGCAGTCTTTCCTAAAATTGCATTACATTCCAAGTGTTTCTGTCACTTTTAGTATTGAATTCTGGCACGAAATACAAGTTTCCTTGCCTATAAAATTTTCAGTTTGCCAATAGCTGTTAGACATGTATCATTCTGTAGCTGCATATGTAAATATGTACTTCGCACAGTATACAATTATTTTTATTTAAGTGTTAATACTTAAACTTCTTGTAGCAACATATATTGTGCGCCAGTAGATTCTCACTGGTCATGATGTATGTTGTTTTGTTTTTTCTTCAGATAGTTAACTACATCTGGGTATTTAGGCTTGACTTGATATATATGGAAAATATGTTGCTTAATTTGTTTGAGTGAAGTATTAACAAAATCAATTGTTTTAAATCCATCAAATCTCATCTATTACTGGAAACTGATCTAATTGGTGGGACTGGTCTAGTGCAGTACACAGATATAATAACACAAGTATATGCTGACTAGAGCCAGGTCTAATATCTGTTTCATAACATCAAGATTATCTTTGACAGTAGAAAGTATCAAGTATCAAATGGTCGCTTATGTCAGCGATATGAAGATCAGTAGATGGAGGTCTACGATGGATCACTGTCACAAAACATGAGCCTTGAACTGAATGGGCGGGTCCCCAGGTACCCTGATACCCATTGACACCTTTATCAGTGACTGAACATGCCAACAGGATTAAAAAAACAAAGCAAACAAATAAATGTCACTTGTGGAATGTTTCTGCTGTTGTTATTGCTGCCTGTTGACATCACCATCATACAGGTAGAACATTCCTTAGTTCAGGTTTGAACTTTATTATTGTATTTTTCATTGGGTTTGAAAAACAGTGTGTCAGGATATTAGTTGTACTATTGAAAATTATTACAGAGTGTGAAAATATGGTGTACGATGAATTAAAAGAACAGGTTATTTATGTTAATTAAGTATACTCTAATCTGTTTTCATCTATTCTCACATATAATGTTACCTTTAAGCCCAGATACCAAAGCTTGTATGCTCAGAAACCAAATTTTTATGACCTTGTGGGATATGAATTTGACCTCATCTGGAAATAGCAAAAATCAACTACTCCAAAGTGGTTAGAGCATCCACCTCGGATGCAGGAGGTCACAGGTTCAAACCCTGGGCAAGTCATACCAAAGACTTATAAAAATGGTACTAGCAGCTGCCTCACTTGGCGATCAGCATTATGAAGTTAGTGTTTGGACTTGTCAGTCTGGTGTCAGGATAATGTGACTGGGTGAGACATGATGCTACAATGTCTGCAGCATGATGCCCTAGTACTGGACATCACTATAAACTTTCATACTGCAGACATCATAGCGATATGACTGAAACATTGTTAAAGCTACATTAAAAATACACATGCATGTGTGTGCACACACACACACTCACACACACACACAGCCTTGGAATAGAAAGCTAATTTACTCATGTGATCTGGAGAAAGTATTGGATACTGTTTGCAGCCTAGTAACATTGGTATTACAGATAAGGGTGGTGTTGTGTTGATTGTGTGGAGGACACACATGCCTGACTTGTCCATACCTTCTGAAAGGTGAAGCTTGACTAGAGTGCATACTTTGCTAGTGTCCACTGACAGTGGAACACATTCTTGTCATGTACATCAATTTGCACTATGTGAGTTGATGTCAACTGAAGATTTTATGATGCTGTACCACCAGAGAAAATGTTGGACTTTTTTGAGGGAGCGCAGTTTTCAGACCTGCCAACCATTAAGATTGGGCTGCATCTTAGTGAAATTACCCAAAAATTATGGACTTAGGAATAATAGCAGAAAATATGGAAATATGATTATTGATATAAAATCAGATATTGGCTTGTCAGGATTTGGTTTGTATCTAGGATTTCATGTTAAATTCATTGGAATTGGTCTGAGAATCTGAATAACTTCACAAGAGTATCTCAGAGATTCTTTAATATCTGCCCATGTTTTGATGTGAAACTCTTTCCTAATTAAGCTTTTGCTTACATCTAGAAATGTCTAATAAACAAAATGCATTGAAGGCAAAAGGGACCAGTCAACCTCTTAAGAAGTTCAAACAGTCAGCAAAGATGTATCAAACAGAATATTCAGCTTAATGGGAAGGAAAACAACAGGAAATGCAACAATTATCTCACAAATTAGCTGGACATCCTGTGTTGATTTGAGTTTTGCTTATTGTGCAGGGTATGATTGCCACATCCATGTGAAATTTTGAGAAAAAAAAACACCAAGGTTTCCATCAACTTGATACCTGGCAAGAAGCCATTCACTTCGATGGGGTTTGAACTGCAGTTTCAGAAACTGAACTGGAGATCACTAATGCCTATATATAATTTACAGACTATAGAGTTGAACATAATTTTGCTCTGCTGCATCAGATCACGCTTCTGAAAGTTCCAGATGTACTTTTTCTAGTTCTCACCTACAGAAAAATATTGACTGTTTTACTGAGGTCTTGTTAGGGTTGGCAGATCTGAGTTTATGTTAACAGGTTCAGACCGTCAGTTTTAAGTATTTTGTGCTTTAAGGATGTTATATTTTTTCCCATATCTTTTATTTTATATACCTTTTAAAGAATTTTAACACCTTTAACTTCCATGTAATAGTACATATTTGTTATCTTTAGTGCTGGTACTACTTGTTTATGTTGATTTGGGAATCTTGATGTTCCTTAATTGCTTTTTTGATTCTTTATCTTTTTTGGGGGGGTAATACATATGATTGTGCTGACATGCCGTTAAAATCAATACATATTGAACTACTAATAATTACATTCTTGTGAAGTTCTGGCTGTTCTGAACAAGTTGAGATTCAACAGGTCATCAAAGGCTTCATGTGGATAAACATCTGTACATATAAATAAAAATGTAATGCAACTGAAAATATTTTGTTATGGTAATTACATTTTTCTGCTTGAAAAAGTTAGTAAACTGCTTTTCTTAGAGCAGAATTTGGATGAAGTTTTGTGTGTGCTTCTGTTATTTATGTTTTTTTTTAACCATTATAGGAAGAAACAGAATGGCAGCATTTCTTAAGACAGTGCCTGGAGGTTATAGCAAAATTGGCTGAAATTGTCACAGCTGAAACATTTCAGATTTTGGTAAGTCTTGCAAGGAACATTCAAGCAGCTGCAAGCATTTTGTGAGTCATTAATTGGTGTCCTGGAGGGATTTCAATTTCTTCCAAGCCTAAGGCATGCTTTTTACTCTTCTGTTAGTAATAATAGTATGCATTTCAAATACTTGTCTATATTTAGCTTTGGTAGGTATGAATGTTAGCAACACAGTAATGACTATATCATGCCAATTAAAAGTAAACTTGTACAATTGTAAATATAAAGAATGGGTGTTGAAAATGTCAGCAAAGTTATCAAAAGGGACATACTTAATTTTAATCCTAAGAGGAGATGAATCAGTGGTTACCTTGCTTGCAATAGTTTCATAGCTTCTTTGCAATATATCATTTGAGTCAAAATATTTATTAAAGGTAATTGCTTGAATATTGTTTTACAAAATACTATATGACTCATTAAATCAGTTTTCATTTGAGAGATAAAGAGAAGAAAATACTTAGACATTTGTTTCAAATAACATATTTAAAGGGATTTGATATTTGCATTTGATCATAAAAAGGAATATGATGGCCAGTATTTCACATTTATGTTTATCCCTCTGATCCTATAACATATCCAAACTCATCAGTATTTTTAATATTAATCCTTATTTTCTAAACATAGTGACCATGTTGTGAAAATGTGTCTTATCTCACAATCAAACATAAACCACAGTAACTTCAAAAATAATGTAACCAAATTATAGGGATGCTCAAAGAAATTATTTTATTTTCAGTTTTCTTCTTTCTTTTTTTAATGGAGTTTGATGTGAAGCACATTTTACTATAGGCCTGATTAATTTTAAATGTTTAGATGATTTCAAGGAAAGAAAGACATGTATAAAATCCATCAAAATTTTAAATTGTGATAATCAACCTTGCTTAGAAAAAAGTGTTTTGAACTTGATGAGGTATTTTGTAGCTCTACTGGTCGTAGATCAAAGATGGCCTGTCACCTGTCGTCCATCTGACTGTTAGCACAATGTTATCACTACTCCTCCTAAGCTACTTATTTGGATGTTTGCAATGAAACCTTATGCACACATTCATCCAGAGGTCTGGTTGGTTCTAAATGAAAATGGTGTCACTTGGACATCCAATATGACTGTGACATTGGCCATCTTGAAAATCATGCTACTCATCAAGGGATGGACATATCTACATGAGGTTTTCACAAAAGGACTTCATATGAGGTCAAGTTATTCATAAATGAAAATAGTACAGATCTGACATCTAATATTGTTTCCACAGCAGCCATATTCAAAATCTGTTGTCACTACACCTGGACATAAAGTCATATTGACATGGGGTTTTAACCAGAAGACTTTTTATGATATTGGGTTTGTTCTAAACGAAAATGGTTCCAGTCTAATGTCAGATATGGCCATTGTGGCAGCCATCTTGAAATTCTTGTTATCACTGCTCCTCCAGATCAGAAAGTCATATTGACATGGGATTTTCACCAGAAGACATTGTATCATATCTAGTTGATTATAAATGACAATATTGCCACTCAGACATCTAATATGGCTGCCACAACACCCAACCTGAAAATCTTTATCTTTATTCCTGCAGAATGGAGAGTCATATCAACATGGTGTTTCACTTAACAGACTTCTTTTGAAGTCTAGTTGGTCTTAAATGAGCACCGTGCCAATCTGACATCTAATATGGCTGCTACAGCATCCATCAAGATAATATTATTATCACTACTATTCCTGAATGGAAAGTCGTTGACATTGGGTTTTCAGCAGGAGACTTCTTATGGTGCCTGTTTGGCCTTAAATGAAAATTATGCCAATCTGATATCAAATATAATCACCAAAGTGGCTATCTTGAAAAGCTTGCTATTATGCTACCTTTCCAAGATGGAAAGTCATATCAACATTGGATTCTCATATAAGGCTCCTTATGATGTTCATTTGATCCAGAATGAAAATGGTTAGACATCCAAAAGGGCCTTGGTGGTTGCCATCTTGAAAACTTTGTTATTGCAACTCCTTCAGAGTTGATGGTCACATCAACATAGGGTTTTCACCAAAAGACTTTTTGTAATATCTAGTTGGTCCTAAAAACAAATGGTGCCAATTTTTTATCAAATATGGCTTATGTGATGGACATCTTGAAAATCTTGTTATTGCTACTCCTTCTATTGGATGGTCATATTTGCAGATGGTTTTTCACCCAGTCTTTTAATGATGTTTTGTTTGTTCTAAATGAACATGGTGCTGATCTTACATACAATATAGCCACCACAGTAGCTAATTTGAAAATCTTAAAGCTCACTATGTTGCCTTTTTATTGTCTTATGTCCTACAAATCTTGACCTTGTGCTTACTTTTTCATCAGGAACAAAACTGAAAACTATCCTTGTTTATGTTAGCACTAACAGTCATGATAAAAACTGTAAGATGGCAATGAATATCTGTTCTAAAACAATGTATCTAGCAATGAAAACATTCAAGGTATATGGAAGTCAGCCAAGTTAGAATGTAAAGTTTTTGACAGCTGTTAGTGTAACATATTTTTGAGGATAAAGTCACTCCTTCAGCAAGGAAGATTTAATTTATTTTGAGGTTGAAATAATGACAGAAGATACTAAATTTATGCAAATACAGAATTTGTCAGTTAATTAATGATTTGTTACTTTGAAATGAGGAGTAATTTAAAAAACAGAGATATTTATTACAATAAATGCTCAAAGATAATGAAAATAAATAATAGTCATGTCCGGAACAGAAAATTCCATGATGCAGCTCATTTCAGGATAACCAGATGTTCAAACATGTTAATGCTTTCACAAGTATTTGAACACCTGGTAAAACTTTTATTGCAGTACTATAAGTATCCAAGGACAATAAGATAGCACGGTACAGACAACTAAGTTAAAGTGGTAGAACTGTCAAAGCAAATAAGTTTATCTCATTTTTATAACTATATTAACAGTTATGTGCTGTTATTTTCCTTTTTTTCTCTAAAATGTTGTGTATCCCCCAACATTAGAGGTAGGGGGACAAAATGTTCCCTGCTGTTGGCATTCTATATGCAACACTGTGCTCAAAAATATTAGAGATGGTTTCAGCACTCAGTTCAGTAGAAGAAATGGGGTTATCTTAAATTCCTTGAAATTTGTTTCAGGCAACAGAGAATCAGTACCATTGAGGTACTCTTGTTAAACTTAATTTTAGGCATTTCAGCCTTTTGCAGCTAAAGGAGGGTAGGGGCTGTGGGCTGTGTTTTTCAGGGATGGACAGAGGTATATAAACCCATGCCAAGGAGTTTCTAAAACCAACCAAAACTAAAGCTACTTTCATGGCTTGCTATGACAAGAATCTCTGATTTCTATTACATATTTCCCTTCATACTCCTCATGGCTTATATTCTTTCAGATTAAATCACTACCATGAAGCTGTTTTGACCCCTGAGTCATGTGAACTTGATTCCATTGCCTCCACTTATTATTGCACAAATATATTGACTGGATTCTACCTTCCTTCACTAATCAGATTGAAATCAAATAAAAGAAAACCAGGGCAGCTCAGATGTGCTTCATTTTGGTATTATTGGTTTATTTGTGGTATCTAACATCATGAGCCCTCTTCCTCATATCATTATGTAAAAATTCCTGACTTTTTCCTTCAGTGTTTTAAGAAAAATCTTCACATTCTGTACTAAAGTCATTGTAGAGAAAATATTTCAGGAAATGCATCATATAGTGACCATGATGTAATTATCGAAGCATAGAGTTTCTGCATGTAGCATTTTACCACCAAATTTAGTGTTGAGACAGTGGCATTATTTTTTTAAAGGGAGGTAACCCCCTGTGAGGAATACGAATCCCCCAAACCACAACCATGAAAGGAACAAATCAGTTACTATTATGTACCTTCCTGCTGTGACTTCATGCACAGATTTGTGAAAAAATATGCTTTAAACAAAACGTCATTCACTATCACTTGTTCTATATTTGGCCTCTCACTCCCACACCTAACACAATCCTACCCCTTTTACTAGGGGATGGGAACATAAAAATGCAGGTAATTACCATATGGGTAAGCTATCAACAATGTTTTGCAAGTTTCCATGGAACATTTTAAGAGGAAACAGAGTTAAAAACAGATGGATTAGTTAAAATAAAGAAAACTACACACTGTTGTGAAATAAAATATTAATACCTAGTGCTGCAAATCATTTAATTGCTTGAAATACCAATACATGTATAAGTTATTGACATTAATAATAGTTCAATTATATTTATAATATTGTTGGACCCGAAGTCAAATCTTCACTCATTGTAGTTTGAGATGTTCCAAGAAGTGTCAGAGATCTACCTTGGTCTAGAACAGTACATAGTAACAGTTGATAATGATCGCCACCTAAATGTTCGAGCAGAGAATGAGATACGAAGACTCCACTGTTCCCTTAGAGATCTGTCCTCACTGCTACAAGGTCTAGGCAGGCTAGCAGAGCATTTTATTGGAGAAAATTTTACTTCTAGATTAAGTGATGGCCAAGTTGTGATAGAAAGGTAATTTTTCTGTCCAGGAAAATTTATTGATGATTGTTGTAGTTTTTTTCACCTGCAGAATTGAATCCTTTGCTTCATACATTGACAGTGGAACTTGTTCATAATGAAAATTAATGGATTGGTGAAATTTGTGGCTGAAACCAAATTTTGAAAACATGCGAAAGAAATGCATTCATATTCAGATTTGAGACAAATGCTGCATGAGAGTTTCGTAAATGGTGGGTTCTTACTGTACTTACTTGTATGCAAAATCCAGGTTTTGTAAATTTAAATGAAATAATTTTGTTTCTTCCATTTTTGCTTATTTAATCCTATGTAACATTTAATGATGTAAAAAATTTATATTGCAGTTGCATACTGTCTAAATTGTCATCAGTATAATCAATGTATATGCAGAACTGAACTCAAGTCAGTAAAATTCATGTGTTACATGGGAAGGATACTTATAGACAATTGCTTGTTGCTCAGTTCCAATGATATATTAAAATCTGCAGCAGAAAAATTCTTGCAAATGTCATCATTTTTTGAGAAAGAAGGCAATACTCGTATGCAAGAAGAATGTTGCCAACCTTTGAATCTCTTTCACAGATGTTTAACATTCGTTTCTGTGTTAATGTTATTTATTTTTACAGACTGGTGCAAATGGCAGTGTTTGGTACCAGGTTAAAACTATCTGAATTAACTTCAACTGACCAGAGTGTGATACAGACAGATTTTGTTGAAGTGTAAGTGTTAATTTACAGTACACTCGTGGATTACAGAAAATCCACATTCCCATAATGGATATTATTCCTTTCATGCTCCTTTCGTCACAGGCCAGATGTAATGCTTCTTGTGGATTTTCTGTGTTGTTGCTGGTAGTGGAGAGGTTGTTTTGTTGCCCCAATTAGAATGTCGCAGCAATATAGTTATGTAATAGTGGATATCCACTATATTGCTTGGAACATACCTGTCAACTCAGTTAAAGTATACAGTGCAGAATGCTCTTTAAAGTTTTACACGATGCTGTTTAATGTTAAGAAACTTGCCCACTGAAACTTCCCGTTTGTATTATGAGAGATGCAAGATTATTTTCCATGCAAAGAATCATGAGACTTTTTAGGTACTTCACCAAATAAACAAAGTTTAAGGATACTAATTTTAATGAGAGAGAGATTCTGCTTTTAAACAATGAAAAGGTACGGAAATCACACATATTAGCAGGCTTCATTCCATTATTGAAAAAAAATGCCAGGAATGCTGTGATTCATTTTTTCATTCTCCCACCCACTTTTGAATTGTTTGCTTGTTCCCATACTATGAAATATACACAGCGCTATCCGGGATACAACCTCTACTTTTCCAGCCTCTGTTTAGTATTTGCAACATAAATATTCTATTCCATGTGACACATTTTCTCAGGAACTGGACATTTGTTTACATTTACCATAAACCTACTGTTTTCATGCAGACTCTTTGAAGCACATAATGCCGGATTCTGTAACAATCAGTATAAAAATTTTACTTAGTTTTGCTAGTTTTGTCATCTGTTTAAGTTTAATATTACCAAATGGATGGGTGGCAGTGATGCAAAAGAGTAATCACTTAAATATTTTCCCTAGGAAATAGACTTGTATATATTATTTTCAGTTAATGTAGTTGTAGTTTATTTATTGTATGTTAAATAGCCTGTAATTTTGTACATAGTTTGGTTCTGGCTTCATCAAAGTAGAAATTCTTCTCCTTCATGCTCTCTTTCTCTCCTTGTGTGTCTTGTACTGCATTGTGCATAAAGTGAACAAATCGTATATATCAGTAATGCATTGAAAAATGTCCTTCTTTGTTCAGCCATAAGTTTGCCAAGGCTATAAAATCTATCTCTAATTAAATTGATTGTTCTTGATATGTGACTTTCATATTTTTAGTGGCTTTAAACAGATATCCCTGGTAGAACTTCTTTGACTACTCCAAACTTGAGGTGGATGAGGTTTTGCTTCAGAGGTTGTAAATCACAATTATTACCTGTTTATTTTGAGCCGTTGATATTAATTCTGAGGTCATCACAAATATTGTCATGGTGTTCACTTTGATTATTGCAGTAATGCCCACTTATTCAACTTACAGTCTATTACAGTTCTGAAGCTTTAAGTTTGTACACATTAATTATGACCAAGTTTGACAATATAGTATAGTTAGAAAATCGGAAAAGCACACTAATAGGTTATTAACCCTATTAATTATATAAATTCTCATTAAATACAAAATGAATTGCTAAACAGCAATTTACCAATTTACTTATTCTGAATAAAGAGTGGAATCAAAATTTTATTTCTCAATTTTGTCAGCAAATGAATTCCAAAATGGGTGTAATTGCAGAACATTTGAATAATGTGTATTCTTTAATTATCAAGTCTGTCAGCAAGTTAACAATAAGAGGTACCAGTAACATTGATCAAAAGTTATGGTGCATAATCTCCCTCTCTTTGTTTTGCATATAATAAACACATTTTTCATGAAGAAAGATGCATTTAAGAAAAAGAAAGCCTCTAGCATAATAAAGCTCTCGGGGCTGTTCCATTAAAACATTCATGGGACCCAGGGAAAGCACTTTTAAAGTTGGGTATTTGCCCATAGATGCAGTTTAGAATTTTCTTATCATTTTGATATGAACTCTGAGAGTCAAAGTACCCTGGCATATATTTCTTAAAAACTGCCTTCCCTGGGTACCATGTATGTTTTAATGGAACAGTCCTCATAAACATGACATAGCTTTGCGCTGTTGCAATGAACATAACACTATATATGCTGCATTGAAAGATTAATAAGGAGAATAAAAATGTTTGTTTTTATTAAGATAGTAATAGAGACCAATTTTACGCAAAAATATCACAACTTAGCCACATTTTGTTTCTCAGTCCATATTACAAGTCCAAAATTTGTTTTTTTATCCCCGCAAACATAAAAAGTCATTTTCATTCAGAGTGAATATTTCTTGCGAAGCATCAGTGATAAAAAAATAACATTGAAGCTCAACACCTTCCTCAGTCGTACAGAAATGACCCGTAAAATATGAAGTTACAGAATAAAAGCAAAATTTATGGAAATATTATGCTTGTGGTAAAATCCTGGCTTGGCTTTGTCTCATTTGGAATTGGGTTTCATATTAGATTCAGAGGAGTTGATTTAGGAACAAGACTAACTTTACAGTAATACCGAAGACACTTTGAGCTGCACATATTTTTTACTGCAAAACATCAGCATGATCAAGCTGTTGCTTGTAGAACTTTTCTAAAAACGACATCCAACAATCAATACATGTTCAAGATGAAAGGGAGAATAAGCCTCTTAAAAATCTTTAATAGTACAGAAGAATATAAAGGAATATTCAGATTCTTGGTGGGGAGAAAGCAGGAAGGGCAACATGTTTATTGGACATCATGTGTTGATTTAGGTATGTCTCATAGTGGGGACACTATTGCCATCACCACATGAAATTGAAAAAAGGCAAGAATTACATCAGGCTGAGATATAGCAAGAAGCCATTGAGCTCCATAGGGTTTGGAAGTGCAGTTTATGAAACTCTACTGGAGCTAATTAAGATCTAAGTGTACTGTAAAATTTTTTAGTTGGACTTAAAATGTCTACCATTGTTGCATCAGTCTCAAGTCACACTTCTGAACTTTTTAAATGCATTCTTTCCAGCTTGACTGTTGCAGAACATGATACTTTACTGCACCTTACTGAAAAGTGGTCTATAACTTACAGAAAAGTAATTCCTGAGAAGGTCTTTTTAGGGTTGGCAGGTCTGCACTCCTCAACTGGTGCTTGATGAGAGAGTCAGGAAAAAAGTGACAAAGCAACCTTTTCCATTAAAATCACCTTGTTATGGCATGAAAAGCCACAAAAAAGAGCAACTTTCGATACTGTGTAGACAAATTCAGTGCATTTAAAAATTCACATACACTCAAATAATCTGTAATTTTCCAAGGCTGCAGATGAAGGAATTTGTATACTGCTTTCAATAATTTTCGACAAGATTTTAAAAATAGTATGGACATTAAAGGGAAACTATGACAAATTAAGTAGAGGCACTTTTATGAAGAATCATTTATTAAGAACATTGTAGCTAATGCTTGATGCAGAATAGTACATGTAAATATTCACAGACTTGCCGACTAAAACATTTACATTCATGTATTGTGAGAGAGGAAAGGTCAATTTCCGAGCAAAAAATCCTTAAAAATTTAGGTGCTTTACAATATATAATAAGTTTACTGATAGTAATTTTAATGAGAAAGAAGCTGATTTTTAAAAAAAATTCCATTCTTAGAATTAAACAAGTGAGAAACGCTGTGATTTATTTTTTTATTTCCCCAGTCACTTCTAAACTGTTTGCTTAACATGACATATATACAGCACTATCCAAAATGGGGATGAGGATATAGCTTGAAAGAAATACACTTTATGTATTTCTGTATTGTGTGTTTAACTTTATAAGATTGTAAGGGTCATTTTTAAATAATATATTACATAACTAACTTTTGTCCATGACTGTAGATTGCACTTCAAGATAATAATCAGTTGTAAATATGTTTACTTGAATTTGAGTTCAGGACCTTTGGTTTCCCTTGGATATTCTACTGTCTACCTGATTTTTGTCTTGTTTGTAAGTTATTAATGACATGTTTACTGATATCTGAGTTCAGGGTCTAGCCTTATTTACAAAATTTAAATATTCTAGAAGCAAACATTTGACCCACATACTGATCATCTTATTGTGTCTTAGATTCATATATAAGGTTCTGATACACAATATTATTCATTTGTATTTTGAGATCAGTCTTTGTGGAACCACTCTTTGTTGTGTTCAGATATAATTTGAGAGGAATTATGTATTTAAATTATTCATCGGAATTAGAAAGTGCTCATTGACATTTTGGGAGTACTGTGAATTCATTCAAAGACATTCTGTATTGTATGATTGTGATACAGCGAGACTACTAGTACATCAGCACATTCAGAACATTCAATACTTTTAGACTTGTGATAGAACTTTTAGGATTATTTGTGATTTATTCATAATGCTGTAAGTTCCTCTTAAATTTTCATATTTTAACTTTGAGAATTAAATTATTTGTTAAATTTTACAATACTTGTTGTTTTTGCTTTTTTTCTGTTACTTAGTTTAAGACCATAGTTATAACAACTTGCCTTGACTTTTTGAAATAAAGAAAAATCTTGACCATCAAAAGTTTTTATAAATTAAAGTTAAATGATCAGTCTCTGGTTGGAAAAATAAAAGATAATTATATTTAATATTTTCAGATAATGATTCAGACCAGTTTAACACCATGATATGAGAACTTGACATCAAATGTGTTTCCAAGTCCAAATTTATTTTTTCATAAAATAACATGGTTTAAGTTTTATGGTGTATTGTTTTTGTGGCATTTTCATTCAGCAGTTAATGTGTATTTTGAAACATTGAAGCACAAACAGTAGCTGGTAGGAACTTACCTGTTATTGACTTGAGGCAGGAAGCTACAGTAATGTGCATAGCAGCTGACTTCAGAGTAAAAATGTGCTTCTAAGAAAGTGCCTGGTGATGCATGTACATTTGCAACAAAAAGTGACAGAAAGTAATATTTTTCCATTGAAATCACATTGTCATGACATGAATGGACACTGACACAGTTCAACAGTCAGTACATTGTACACAGTTTTCATGCATTAAAAACATTATCATACTCTGTCATAAACGTTATTTCCAAAGTTTAAAGGTAAAGGTGCTTAAGAACCTTTTCATAGCATACCTTATTTAACTTTCTTATTTCGGTATACAATAAAAATGTTATTCTTGTAGAGTAAACTTTGTAAAGAGTTATGAGATACATGTCATAATGTTCAGTGTTCTTGATTGTTCATGTTTGGTACAAATAGTATGGTATTTGTTTGTAATCCCTTTTCAAGTTTTATTCATATCACTGCTTTCAATAATTTCTTCTAAATTGGTCTTGGAAATAGTTTGGAAATAAAAGAAAAACTACGATAAATTAATAACCAGTAAATGAAACACTTTTATCAAATATTATTTATTGAGAAAGAACATCAAAATTACAACTTAATGCAGAACAGTATGTAAATTTCTGCATCTGTATAGGCTAACAGGTACATGTAATCAATGAGGAGGTATGTAACTTGTAGCTAGGCAATTTTTCTGATGTATGATCTGTCATGGACATGGGTGGGTAGATGTCCAAGAAATTTAAAACCTCATATTTTACCAGTGCTTAGGCAATTGGATTGGTCAAGTAGACTGGTTACCCTAATCAGCTCCATATTAGTATGCTGACGGCAAGAGGATTAGTCAATTGTCAGACAGTACCATCATGCCTAGGATTCATTATTTTGGTAAACGTTAGACAAAAACAAAGCTTATCATCTCCAATTCCCTTTTGCGGTGTAAAGTTATTGAAAATGTATTGTGATAAATCTTTATTTAATGTTTTGTCTGCTCTTACTGGATAAATAGTGTTAAGCATGATCATCAACAGTAACCATTGCAATCTGAACTCACTTTTTCAGTTAATTTTACTATATGACCTTGCTAAGCATGTAGAAATCTACCGATGCTCAGGGTGTTCTTGACATTGACTGCATTTAATATACTGTTGATAGATTACATTGAACGTAGAGGTTAGTGTACCAACCAAACGTAAGCAAGGCGGAGGAAAACCACTTGTCCTCTCGTCCTGACCAGGAAAACTTATCAACATGTTCCTCCCTGGGTGGAATAGAGATACACTCTCACTTTGAAAATATCAGTGTGCATTGTCTACTCATAAGAAGCCAAAGTTCCACATCACCTAACATCTAGAGAACATCAGTTTTCAAGTACTTGTCAATGATGGGTAATGCATTAGTGAAGTCACACCAGTCTCAGCACCCACTCCTCAACTGCAAACTTCTTTCCCTCTCTGTTTGAAGACCAGAAGTTAGACCTTATCACAATCAAGGGATAACATTCCATGATCTCAGACACGTTCAGACTTCATGGAATAGATGATTTTGACTGGAACAAGTTAATCCAGATGACACTCACAATATTCCTAATGGAATCACCTGGATTTGACATGGTCAGACTCACCTAAGTTTGAGCCACCATTACCCACTCACCACCACCATTGAAGCAGCTGTCATACATGACTTGTAATTTATGATGTTGCTGTCAAACCTTAAATTATCCCTAAAACTTTTGTATTACCAATTGTTTTTTCATATAATTTTCCCTTCATATAACATCACTGTATTTTTCTGAGAGATTCTTGCTTCTTACAAGAAAAAGGATGAAAATGTGAAATGATTCAGTATGATTGATTTCCTGAGTACAACTGAGAAGAAAATTAGTATGTTTAATAAGTTATTATTTTATTTCATTATGTTGTCAAAAATTGTGATTTTTTAGTTCAGGTACCTATTGTTGCAGTATTCAGTTGGTAATGGAATTTCTTTACCTATAACTATATATTTGTTGATGATTTCCTTATAAAAATTCATATAGTTTTCCCTCTCCTTTATAAACCAATGACTTTATAAATCCCTATTGTGTTGAAAAATATGGCTGGGAGGCCATTTCTTACAGTATTTGGATTTTTGTTATTGATAAGTCAGTATCTTTAAATAACAGTACATGTTTAACTTCATCTTTTTATACACCTTTTATAGAATTTTAGCATCATTGCCCTTGATATGTTATGTTGTACTTCTTGTCTTGGAAGGGTATTTTTCCAAAATTTTAATGCAATTCTTCATTTTTACATTTTATTCTTTAATTTTAATTGGTACCATATAGCCATTATTGTGCTCAGGTACATACACTCACACACACACACACACACACATGCATACACATACACTCACATGTTTACACATGGACATTAATGCATGCATGCATGCATACATACATACATATATACATACATACACACTTACATATATTAGATGTGGATGAAAAGATGAAAACCTGCTATTTATAAAACTTGATACCTGGATCACTTCTTACTCTCAAAGAAATAGTTGAGGTAATCCTCCTATTTTCATAA
This sequence comes from Megalonaias nervosa, assembly GCA_016617855.1. Taxonomy (NCBI): domain Eukaryota; kingdom Metazoa; phylum Mollusca; class Bivalvia; order Unionida; family Unionidae; genus Megalonaias; species Megalonaias nervosa. Next base: position 91,751 of record JAECUM010003113.1, on the reverse strand, counting down.
GACATGCAAGACATTTTTCCAAGGGTTGTAGGGAATTTCTGTGTCTGCTGAATATTAGTAATAATTCAGTTGCCCATCAGGCATTGAGAAAGATATTGTAAAATCTCGGTTGGTGGAAGAAAATGTGTGATGTTTGCTGAGACTGTGGCCAAAAGAACATTAGGCTCATTTTTGAAGTTGTTCTCAGTTTTATATTATGTTTCAGACATGCTCAGTCCCTAGCAGCTGTTAAGGCTTATGCTCCCTGGCTTTCCCAGCTGTACATGGAAGCCCAGCAGTACAACCAGGAAAGGGAAAAGTTCACTAATGTAATCACTCTCCTTATCAACTCAGTTCTACCTCTGTTCAGTAAAGAGGTAAGTTTCTTACTCTTTTGTCTCATCAAGCTTTCTTTGATTGATTATTCTATCATAGTTAAAAAGAAACTTATTTATGGCTTGAAATATGCTGCCTATAATCTATTTCTTCCACAATACCAGGTAGAATACTTGTTTACAAAGATTGATGATGAAAAGATGCGAAGCAATTGTTTCTACATCAGAAATTTATCATTTACCCAAAACACTGCACTTCCATTTCACCTTTCATAGTATATCAGGAATCCCTCCACTATTTACAGATCAAGCCTTTTAAGGCTTGTTTTTGGACTATAAGTGCAAAAAGTAGTCTGCTTGCCAAGGTGGAAGATGGATGAGAGTGATCTCCCTTATGATTAAGACTTGGAACCCTATCAGTTCATTAGTCATTACTTCTGTTTGGGAGGATGCTGTTTGTGTCAATTCATCAACTGAGATTATCTGTGGGGTTTTCTTGGACCAGGAGAGTATACTCCAGCTATATTTATGTCTGTTTCTTTCATTGTTGACAAATATTTTGCACTGCAATTGTCAAACTTTGTCAAATGATAAGTCTGTTGGCACCATTTGAATTGCCTGCCCAATGTTTCATAGTACTTCAATTTGTGTATTATTACATGTTGTAAGGCAAGTATGTAATTTCCAATGGCATTTTTTGTTAGTGTCCTCTTAAAGGGAAATTGAGTGTGACACTTGACAGATTTCACCTGTGCATGCCATTGTTTTGCTATCTATATTTACAGGTGTCATTACAGTAGTTAGGTTTGAATGCAGGGGTGTAAATGTTTCTAGCAGACTGATGACTGACTATTGAACCTACACATCTTTTGGGGTATAATTTGGGCTATACATCATAATATGCACACAGACTGGCCAGATGGTATATGGGCAACAATCACTGGCAGACAATGTTCTTTAAGAAATGAGAGATTGAAGCAATGCATCATCAAGGGTGCAGTTGCCATTAGTCTCGCTGCCTCTTTGGACATTTAATCACTGCAGTCATTCCATTTTTTTTCATAGCAATATCTTAGGCCAGTTGACATGGTATGACGGCCCATCTGGACCACTCACTAGTAGGCATGCATTGAACCTCATTGCTGGCTTTGGTAATCTTTCCATAGATAGCCAGTACAGGACTTTGGTATCAGACACCACTTATATATCCAATACCAATATCAAGACAAATATAGCATCAGGCACCTGGTCATGACAGCTCCAGCACCAGTTTTGACCAGGACACCAGGTATACATATATCTGACACCCAAATTAGGTACGGTGACTGATTTTCTGAGTTTAATAATAATAATAATAACGACTTTGTTTAAAGAAGCTCATTTAGTCAGCTGACCGATCTTTCATGAGGCCTTCTACAATGACATTTGTACATATATATATATATATATATATATATATATATAATATGCAAAAGTTTTACAAGATGAGGTGTCTTTAGACAACAAATGCAGTTAAAAACTTGACAGTTGCTCTACTGCTACAATAAAATATGTACAAGGCTTCAAGGATGAGTACATACAGAATTAATACAAATGGTAGTAGCGAACAAGTGTAAAACATAGGTGAATACATGATAACAATGTTGTAAAAAGCAGTAGTACTGAATTAAACAAAATCATACAAATGATTGTTTCTGTAGATGTCGACTAAGAAGCTTTTTAAAAGCTTGGCATGTGTCAGCTGACTTTATATAAGGTGGTATGGAATTCCATAGTTTGGCTCCAGAAAAGCAAAACTCTTCTTATAAAACTCTGACTTTGGTTTAGGTAAATATAACTTGTTATTTGAGATGGATTATAGTTCATACCTATGTACATTTTTAACAAATTTAAAATTACATGTAAGATAATCAGTATACCAGTCATTTACAATTACATTTAAGATAATCAGTATACCAGTCTCTGCTTCAAGGCATGGCACCCAGCATCCAGCATCCAACCGTGACAGTTCCAGAATCACTCAGACCTGGATACCAAGTATATTAAGTATATACAGAACCAGAATCAGTAAATGCCTCAAGCTTCTCACTACTGGACCTATGAAAGCATTTCAGATTGCACCTGACAGTTTCATTACTAGACCTAGCAATGTTATGACCTGGTACCATCTACAGCAACACCCTTTTTCTGAGTCCCCAGAAATAAATATGTCCCAACATGTTAAAACTTCTGATCTTGTTCACCTTTCCACACAACCAATTTCACCTGCTCAGTCATTGCAACACTAACAGGAGGCTCTCATATAATCCCACTCTTCTGTTTTTGATCTGCCAATATCCAGAGAAGACTGATCCATCTATGCATTGATCAATAAGATTTTTGCAGTTCTGCCTGCAGAGCTGTCTCTGCCTTCTAAGCTTCCTACGGCCTCTTACCAGTTCCCACACCTGTTGATATCTCAGTCAAGAAAAACCAGCCTTAGTCAAGAAAGGCCAGCTGTCAGGCAGCTGTCACAGTCTAATCAAGCTGATGATATGCTTCATTGCTTTGTAAGGCAACTTCATGACACTTATCAACAGGCCATATAGTCTGATTAGGCAGCTTCCAGCAAATTTTTATCTGCCATGCTACAAGATGCACTACCCAACCCTTCACCCTAAGGTCATTGCAGACCATGATTTTCTTCACCTGTTGGGTATACTTGGTTACTAAAGATTCCCTCACCTATGGCCACTTGTTCATGAGATTCTTGCAGATGTTCTTTTTATCCCACTGATCTTATGTCTTCTAGACCAAACGATCAAGTTTCAAGCTGTGAGAGATCTCATCTCAGCAGATGAGAAGACCATACTTACCTTGCAGTTGTCATCTTGCTGCAGGAGTAACAACTACAAGTCACAGTCTGTCTAGATGCCAATATGACATGTTGGGGTGTCCACCTCCTGCCATCAGTTCGAAAGTGAGATGGGTGTGGCTTCTTTGGGAATACTTATTACACAGCAATCTCCAGGAGATGAAGATCGCTGTGTACATCTTTCAGTGGTGGCAAATGATGCTGTCTGGAAAGGACGTTCTCAGTCTCTGTGACAGTGCAACTGTCTTCATCTTCAGTTTCTGTGAACATTTTAAGTTCCCAATATACCAGTTTTCATGGGTAAGGTAGACCACAAATTTAAATTTAAATTTCCTTAACTGAGATGGCAACTTCTTTGCATCATGTGCTTTTAAAATGTAAAAGAGCAGTACTGCCTTTCAAATTTCCCATTTATTGACTACTGCTACAGTAGCACTCTGATAGTAGAGAGGGTGAAACTGAGTTTCAAAAGAAGTGTTTATATATGGAAAAGATAAAACTATTTTGAGAAAAAAATGGTTTGCTCTCAATGGCTTTTCTTGGTGCCTCTTCCATAAATACAAGTGTTTATTTGATAACCATCTTTAAGAACATGGAAAACTGATTATAGTCCTAATAAAACTTGTGAAATTAAGTTTGTACGTGTGTGCAAAAGTTTGTTGGCATCTTGTTTGAACCTAATTACTGCAGTGGGCAGTAAGCCTTTCTGTTTGAAAATGTGTGTAAGTGAATGACTGTATTATCTCGTAAAAAAATGTATACATTGTTGCTTATTAGTTTCTGGGAGTTTCTTTTTTTCTTAAAGGACAAATCTAGGAAATTAATTACCCACAAATATGTATTTACTGAAACTGCATGTAGTTCCACTATGATGAATTGGTTTCACTCATGAAAGAGGGAGGTCTCACTCGTTCTTGCCCCTTGAGGTAGGAAGGGACAGTCTTTCTTCACAGTCTGTCATCCTGGATATAATGTGTTAACTGCTCTGTGCATAAATGCTAACCCAAGTCCAAATGAATTTGTTGCATATGTCAGGTGATGAGGTTTGGGCTGTCATCAACAGCATAACTATTTGAACACAAACACTCCCTAACTGACATCATTCAAGTACTGGCTTGGAGGACTGAGATCATGACATTCTCTGTCTTTATTGTAAGACCTTTCATCAGACAGGATTCAGTTTCATCGAAGGGACCACTGTGAGCAGAACAACTTGTTACCTTCCCAGGCCTTTCATCAGCTTCAAAATGTATACAAGAAAAAATCTTAGTTATAATTAGAATGTCAGTTACTAAAATTATAATATAAAATATGTTAAATGACAGGTAGATCTGGCATTTCATGGGGAATTTCCAATGTTCTGGACTCTGATTGAGATAAACATGTTATTTACACAACCAAAATCAGTGATTCAGATCAAGTAGAAAATGAACTTGATTTTGGACAAGGTCAAGTCCAAAATACAATTATCCATAGCATATAATAAAAAAAAAAACTAAAAGAAACTAACAAACAGTGCAGATTAAATGTACATAACTGCATTCATGCATAAATCATGTACTAATCCTGGCCCATATCTCAAGCTACTCGGATATATTAGGAGACCACAGACTGGGGCGACTTCTGGGGTAAGGGGTTGTAAATCACTCCTTAACAATTTTAATGATACATTATGATTGAGTAACATATTTGAGGAACAAAACCTGGAATAAATAAGTCTTAGATGATACCATAGAACCTGTCTTGAAAGATCACCCCTTCTGCCAAAAAATAAAGGTCTCTCTCATGACAGGTCATAACACTATATCATCAATAAATCTGTGCATGGAGAACCTGGTCCCTCAAGACAAGTAGTCTCTCACAGTAGTGATCTCTCAGGATAGGTTTTATTGTACCTGATCATAATCCAGACACACCCTCCCAAGCATTCCTGATAGTTACATCCCTGGACAAATATATACATCCAGTCTAGTAGTAACTGATGGGGTTTGGTGCAAACTTTAAAATTCATTACTCCAACTAGATAGTGATGCCAAAGACTTATAATAATGGTACAAGCAGCTGCCTTGTTTGGTGCTGAGCATGAGAGGTTAGTGTTAGGATTGATTGGCCTTGTGTCAGAATAATGTGACTAGGTTGGACATCATGCTGCCTTTGTTATTTAGCTGTTGATGTTATCAGTGATCAGTTGTAATAACAACAACTGATGATCAGGCTTTGGGGAAGTATGGAATATATGTATACATGAATGAAACCAACAGTACATAAATAACAGAAATAGAACGTATTGAGGTATAGAAGTCAAAAGCATAATTCACTGATGATATAAAAGAATTAACTTATTAAACAAAGGTTGTAACCATTTCACCAAGGTGAACAGATGACAGCTTGGTGGGTGGGTTGTAATTAATCACTGTAACATCACAAAAGATACAACACAACCATTTAGCAATGACATTTGAATTGGAAAACAATTCTCACTCATATTAAAGACAAAGACAAAGTTCTGATTTACTCCAGGCATTATTAACTCCAAATACAAACGATGTACTTGACCGCTACATTGAAACTCTTTCAAAAGATTTCTTAGTATGAACTTACAGGTGTTGTGCAGGTTTTGACAAAGATAAAGAAGCAGTACAAATGTTTGAACTGACTATGCATGTCCATGACTTTTCACTTTGAAGAAAGAATGGTTAATGGGAATGGATATTCACATGACTCTGGCATAACAGTGGCAGTTAAAGATGTTCTCTTATTTACAGTCTATAATAAATGACACTAAATGTGTGATCTGAAAAATTGGGGGAAACCGGTAGTAAGCCTAGTAATTGTTATTTCATTGAACAGTCTTTACTTTTTAAGTGGTTGTGGTTGCAGAAGATTAAATAATGATCAGTAGTGTTGGTCTCTGTTCTTGCAATACAGTCGTTTAAATCAGTGTTGTTTAGAACAATCTGCACATTGCATGTATACCATCATAAGTGGTCTTGGTTACAAAGGATTCAATCAAGATCAGTGATGTTTGTCTTTGTTTTACAATGCAATCATTCATAAAAGTATTTTTTTTTCATTAAATTTTCAGAAGCAATAGATTTCAACTATAAAATTGTATGTGTGGTAGATGGCCATTAAAAAATTGTATGTTTGACCTACCACTGGTAGAGTCACATGTATAGAATTCTAATCGTGGGATATATCAGTTTGGTTCATTATCAGTGGTCATCATTGTTATTCCACTTGTCTGGATTGAAATAATATGGTACCTTAGTACATACATATGTATATATGTGTAAATGACTATGCATATGGATGATTATAATACTTTTCTCTTTATGTTTTGTATGATTTTCCTTATCAGTCAACATTTTCTTTCAATTTGAACTTGAAAATAGGCATTCATATGAATACAGAAAGTTTTTTAATTTGGAGATGTTATAAAATCAGCTTTAAGATCTTAATATTATCAATGCATTTTTAAACTGTTGCCATAGTAATCAGCCTCTGTTAAATTCAACAGATTCAGTGTTAAACTAGAATACTTTTTTTATTCTAAATAATTCAGATGATTGAGTATATTAAAAATAAATATAAACACAGTATATATAACAAAATAAATGAATGTGTGTAAGCATTGAATCTTAATGCTTTCATTAATTAGATGGATTAATCTAAGATGACTAGAAAATCTGTTTTCTTAATCAGAAATTAAGAAAATTTAAAGCATAACTGATTTTTCATGAGAGAGAAATGTTCAATATAAAGAATATTGAAAAATATTTCATTTTGTAATGATTTTCTTTTTAAATTGTTGGCATGATTTGGTTGCCATGACAACTGAATATACCATTCCTTGCAGGTTAAATAAGGCATACAAAAAATTCCTATTCCTTGTTCATGACAAATTACCCACTGTTAAGAAAATTATTATTTTACATGAAGTAAACTCCTAATAAATGGCAAATTACTGACTTGAAGGATAAATTCTGTACAAATTGGGCAGTTCACTCTAAGCTGATGCATTGTAATGGGTTAATGCATTGTAACCTAATTTAATCTGAGCCTTTATTGTAAGAAGACCTAGTTCAAGATTGATTTTCAGTTTTCTGACAAAATTTTACAAATTTATGGTCTCTGTTCAACTTGGAACTTTCCTCGTAATGGTGTCATATTGGCAGGGACATCCATGTTGTTTGGATACATTTCTAATTTGTCATTTTACTGGTACTGTTTTTTTTAAATATATGTTTGGAAGTTTTGTTTTGTTATTATTTTTCTTCAAGGAGAAAACATCTTTGCTTTTTATATAAAAATTACTAATCTGCTCTTACATGGATTCATTAACTTTTTTAAGTTTACCTGGCCAAAGGCTATGTGAGTTGTCGCATTACCTTGAATAAGACTTCCGTCTGTTCACATTTGCTATTGTTGACTTCTTATCTAAAACTGCAGGGCCAGTTTGAGTCAAACTTTGCAGAACAGTTCCATGGAACAAGCTTTATTAAAAGTTTGTTGTTTATTGTGGCTCCTCTAGCAGTAGTTTGGCACTTATAACCATAACCAATTTTTAAAATCTCTAGTTTGGTCAAACTTGGAATGCTTTTAAGGATTCGTTATGTATCAGAATTAAGTATTGGGTGGCTCTCTTGGCGACTGTGTGGCTTCCATAACAACTTTATGGAAATCATATTTCTCTTTTTCTATAAAGGTTGTATCCATTTTGGTCAGGCTTTGTAGGAATGTTTCTTTGGATATGCTCTGTCAAAACGGGGGAAGTTGATGGCTCCCTTAGCAGTGGTGTGTATCCTTTAGCACCAGATGGAAAACCTATTTTCGTCTTCTCTAGATCACCAGAGGCAATTTTGATGCGACTTTGTAGGATTGCTGCATATGCTATTCTCTGTTAATTTTGTTTAGGAAGCCTACTCTAGCAGAGGTGTGACTTTCATCAAAACTTTTGGAAAATCAATTTTTTGCTTCTCCAGAATGTATGAACCAAGTTTGAACAAACTTGGTGGGATTGTTTCTTGGGTTACGTTCTGTCAGATTTGTGTGATGGGTGAATCTACTAGCAAGGGTATGCCTTGCATGGTAACCATGTTAAAAACAGATTTTCAACTTATTGTATAGAATGGCTTAGCCAGTTTTGACTGAACTTGGTAAGAACAATTGTTATGGTATGTCTTAATGGATTTGTTTTACTGGGTGGCTTACTGGCAGTTGTATAGCATTCATAACAATGTGGCATGTCCTGATAGATATGTGGGTTGTTTTCTAGCAATGGTGTGGGTTCCACATCAGCTGTGGAAAGTTTTCAGCTTCTCTAAAATGGACTTTTTCTTCCAGAATCATGACCAGGATGGTTCTGTTAGCAACAATGTAGCTTCCATAGCAGTCAAGTTGAAAAACCTATCTTCAGTTTCTTTTCCATAGTAGCTAAGCTAATTTTGATTGAACTTGCTTGGAACAGTTTGATAGATATGATGTACAAGAATTTGTTTGAGGTGGAACCCCTAGCAATGATATAGCTTCTGTAGGAACCATGTTTAAAACTTTTTCAGAATGGCTCAGCCAATCATGATTAATTTTAGTAGGAAATTCCTTCGGATATGCTGGGCCAGAAATGTGTTTTTGGTGGCTCCCAAACAGTAGTGTGGCTCCCATATTCTACCAGGTGTAAAACCTACAGATTTTGCTTGTCTTGTATATATATATATATATATATATATATATATATATATATATATATATATATATATATATATATATTCACTGAATGCATTCTAAAACTGCCTGACCATATCAGACCAAATTTGATATGTTGATCTAGAATGAACACCTTTCATAGTCAAATGAAAGATGTCAGTATAACATTTATTTCAGCTGAAATTACTAAATGTAGATCAACCTTTGAATAAATTCATCTCAAAAACAGATGAACAAAATTGCACTATTTTTGATAGAAAGCATCCTGGCCTGAAGGGCTGTCAAGTGTTTACAAATAATGCTGATCTGACATCAGATATGAGCAACATTACTGCAATAAAAAAAATCTATAAACAACAGAAGCATCCAGACATGAAGGTTTTTTCTTATCAGACAAATGATGGTGATGTGCAGTCAGATAGGAATGAAGATATAAAACAGTTGTTTTCATAATACATGCATCAATAGCATAGGTAAAAAGTTCTACAGAAATCATCTTATTGATCCAGATTTCTTAGCAATCTGCTCGTATATTTGGCTATTAGGTAGATGTTTACACATGATCAATCTCGGGCCCACTCTTGTTATAGTTAGTATCTTCTTTCTTATGAATAGATGCACACAAGGCTTATTTTCTTGAGCTTTATGAATGTCTATTTGTGTTTGTTTATTTCTGTTGGATACTTTGACAGATGCCAGAGAAAATACTCCACTCAGCTGCCCACTTGCTGTTGAGCCTAATGACCACTGTCCGGCCAGCCTTTGGACTCCAACTGGATGGCATTCAACAGCTCTTCCAGTCAGCAGGGCGAGGACATTTCTCACAGATTAGCATGGAGGCAAGTTGTTTTGGTATAAAGGAATTTAAATAGTCTTGCAAAATTAACATTTTTCTGCACAATTGTTTAGTCCCATTATCTTGGCATAATTGTTTGTTTTTTAAACACCTTTTTCCACCAAAAATTCAGGAAAACACTTAGAAGAAAATCTTTCTCATTGCTTTGTGATCCCAGCATAATAGTTGAACCAACATCAGAATCAAAATCATCGATCTCAAACATGGTGATATCATCACTCCATTGTGCAAGTGGGACAATGGCCTCATCATCATCTGATTCAAAATCACTTGCATTCAGTGTTGAAACTGGACTAATGTCAGTATTTGATCCATTTGCTTCATTAAATTCTTCTATATCACTTGCATTGTGCCCTTCAGACTCACTCGTATCTGAATTGGAATCCATCTTTGTTTACCTCAGCTACATGTGTTTGTAAAGTGTAGAAAAACCATTCCAGTGTGTCTGAATTTAGCTGATTACATTTCAAACTTGTATCAAATTGTTGAGTAAACAGTCCTCTCATTGGTTATAATAATCAAAAATGTGTAAACTTTGGTACTTTCAACCAATCAAGGTTCAGGTAAAATATGCATCTATGTGGCATTAGAATTTCAAGTAGTGCTGGATTATATGCATACATGCATCAGTGGGGACTAAAGAAGTATTATCGACACTGCATTTAGTGGCAGTGGGGTTGAAGAGCCATTTACAGGTGGCATATAGATACTGCAGTGGTAGCTGAAGGGTTAATGCCTTTGAGTGTCAAATCAGAGAAGAAGATGAGAACTTGTTGCTTGATGCATATTTGTGAGGGCCATCCATTATGCATCTAATTAGGGCCACAAATCAAGATGTGGGAGCCCCATGGTATCAACCTTTCCTGACTGTGCATCAATCCAATTGCCAATCCGTCATTTCTGTACTCAAAAAATGTTGTATAAGCCTTGCACATAACTGGCATCCATTTGTTAGGCGATTTACCTATGATGCATGGATGTGTCTTTTAAAGGTTTAGTTTTTTCTATACACCAATTATCAGAAGTACTGGCAACTCATTTTTTCTTACTGTCCACCCCCTCCCTGAATTCCTAATAGTGAATGTTTGTCTTAGATTATACTCAAAATATGTTTTAAATGGATGAAATGAAAACTCATATTTTACTGCAGCTTTTTTCATGCATGAAATAATTTTTTCGTAGTAACATGATATATGTATATGTCTGTTGTCCAACATAAAATGATCTTTTTGCTCCATGATATATGTCTTTAGTCCAACATAAAATGATCTTCTGCCTCCATGATGCATGTCTGTAGTCCAACTAAATTTAGTTAGCTCTATCTCCTTCAAATACTTCCTGTGGGCTGTTGGTTTATACAACCATGACTGCAGAATCCAGAGGTTGGTTAAGTGCAGACATTTTTCATAACTGATGAAAATAATCCCATGTTACGTAAGTTCTTTCACTGTATAGTCCACATCAGACATGTTGACCCCACCACATATCAGTATGTGGTGGGGTCATTTCACCAGTAGTAATGTTGTTTTAGTACCATTCAGAAGTGATTTAAATTTCACTGTCATGGCAGGTTTGTGACATTGGCTGTTATTCCAAAGACATATATTGTATTATTATGCCAGTTCAATCGCAGTTAAATCAGTAGCTTATGAAAACAAAGGCCAGATAGTACAATTTATAGTAAAGAGAGTTGTGGAAGAAGAAGAGAAGATAAAGAATATGAAACTACTGTTGAGAGAAACAATCATCAGATTACAGTAAAACCTGTTATGAGAGACCACCCCTTCTCCCAACAAAAAGCAGTCTCTCAAGACAAGTGGTCTCTCATAGCAGGTTTGTACAAAAAGACCAGTTTCCAAGGTCCAGTTTCAGAACAATTTCAAGAAAAATAACCACAATCACTGTTCATATATTCTATTCTTTATTAATAGTTCTTGCTAAAATATTGTATGCATTCATCTAAAAACAAAATTATACAGCAATAAAGATATACTTTTATCATTAAAAATTTCAATTAAAGATCACATATTTTAGCATATGAAATTATTTCTGAATTACTCCTTTTCTTTTATAACAACCTAAATTTGTTTTACTGATGTTTAAACCACTTTTTTGCGAGTGGTCTGCTCATTTTCACTTCTTTCAGCTACAATAATTATTTTCTCCAGCATTAAAATTTGTCTCTTTTTAGTTGGAGGTTCGTCCATTGTTATTAAGGTTCTAGGTGTTAAAATTATTAGTGCTCAGTTGTAATATCGAACGTAAAGACGGTTTTGACTGGGCTGTGGGAAAATATAAAAAATCTATACATGTGCATTGCATGTCTAATAATTAATGAAATAAAAAGAAACAATTATCTTATCCAGAAACAGAACCATTTACTCAGAGACAAAAGTCAACGGCTTCATTCAAAGATGATATACAGAGATTAACTCTATAAGCAAAGTGCGTAACCCGGTTGCACCAACTTGGATAGACAACAGCTTTGTGATTGGGATGTAATCACTTACCATCGGGGGGAAAAACAACAAACATCACAATTCTTGAACACTATCAATTGAATCCCGCAAACGATTCTCTCTTGCTGTTTTAATAGACAGTGACATTATTCAACCCCTGGCAATATGGATTAACTCTAAAGACAAACAATATATGTGACCACTACGTCAACTTTGGCACTACAATGGCAATTTGTGACATGTATGTTAGCCTGGTTTACGGATTGTAGCATCTATCACCAGTAGCAACAATCCTTTTTTTTTTTTAATATTCCTTTTATGTTTTTGATCAGAACAATCATTACTAATCAATCGGTCGTTGTAACAATTGATTACATATAGGTCAGTGGTGTCTGTCTATTCTCATGATATGTTCGTTCTTAGGGTTGCTGGGTCCTACGATAAGGCCAGGAAGCAGGCTAAGTGTGGGAATAATTAGTCTGGTTCCCTGCTTTGTATGCTCCCTGCGTTGCTCACCCCTATATGAATAGCAGAGAACAATGCAGGGAGCATATGAAGCAGGGAACCAGAGTAGGAAATAATCTACATATACTTTAGTCTGGGGTTTACGACAGAAACTATAAAACACTATAAGCATAGCTAAATCAATTCAGACATCGGTAGCCAGCCTATTTTTTTTAAAACTTTTTTTATTTAGAATGGTATGAGCGGTCGTTCTTACAGGGATCAGATAAAGGTTGGTGGAGTTTATCCTCATTTTTGTGATGCGGTCATTCATAGCAGTGTCAAAATGCATATTTTGCTAAGACATCGCAATCGCTGGTCGTGTTCAGCAGGTGGTTGCTCATAACAGAGCGTTTATATAATAAAATCGATCCATTCATTACGATTGTGGTCGGAAAAATGACAGGTGGTCGCTTAGCGCAGAGGTAGCTCATAGCAGTGTTTACTGTATTATAAATTGTAAGCTTCTGATAATTTAATCCTATAGTTCCATTTTAAGTCCATCACTGTCACATGTGATATTGCTTGTAACTGGCATAGCTCAAGAACCATTAAACATTCTGATGTAATTTGAAATGATCAGTGTTTGAGAGACCTTTGTGTTGTGTCAGATCCATTTGGACAGAGTTATGGCCCTTGCTGATCAAGTCCATATTCTAATTTTTACATGGAATGTTACTTGTATTGATGAGATCATGAAAGAGTTGGATTTCAAGCATTGTACATCATCATTAGAAGAGTCATGGCCCTTGAATGGCCATCTTTAATCTTTGGTTTCCTAACACAAGTTCTTCTGTCTAAGGTTGTACATAGAAAATCATAGTTATTAGGGCACTTTGTAATAAAATATTAAATACCATATATAAGAGAAAAAAGATCATTTATTGGCAAAATTAATGTCTGGAATTTCAAACATAATTGTTGTAGAAGAAGACTAAATATGGGTAGATTGTTTCCTGTCTTAAACCTAAAACCACTTCTATCACTCTCACTGTGAAAGGTACTCTTGGGTGTAAACAGGAAGATTTCATTGGGCTGGATTTTGATATTGGTCACCTACAAGGGAATTTTTTTTCGACAAGCTTGCAGTAGAATATACCCTTTTCATCTTTTTAACAGTGCACTTTTTGATAGGATGTAAGTAGTGCTATTTCACCTTTTTATAGGATGCAAGTAGTACTACTATGAAAGTATAGTACCGTATATACTCACGTATAAGCCCTTTCACGTATAAGCCGACCCCCCAAACTGAACAGGTATAAACACTAAAAATTGCATGACCCGCGTATAAGCCGACCCACAACTCCGAGACATCATTAGATGCACGCGGCATTTATTTAGGCAAACTTATATTAACAAAAAATACACATATGCTTATCTTGAGGTTGGCATGTATAATTATTAAAAAGAAATGGTTTAAATTTGTTTGAAAAGTAATTTAATTTTCTGTTTTCTTATTGTTTCTGCCTAATTTAGATTTGTGTATAATTTGATCGAATGATGACAAGAATTGAGCAATTACAAGTTGCTGTAACACTACCTCTCCCTTTTGACTCAATTATTGTTTGTTTATGCATTATTGCATTGGATATTTTATATCAGTGCACCATCAATAACATTTTATTTTGCCTTGAAATTGTAAATACCTAACTTAACTCATTAAAATTTGATCCCAGTATGAAAACAAAACGAACAACAACACGTTTTGATTCAACGCTCGCAATTAGAATACTGAACGTATTTACATAATGGCACCACCGCATGTGCATTGTAGCTTTGAACACGCACTGAATGAAGTACATTCCGCTGAATGAAGTACATCTCTTGGAGTCGAATCATGGGCACCAATGCATTAAACTTCAATGATATCTCCAAAATACAATAATGAAGTTTCAGAAATAATCCTTCGAAAATTATGCTAATACCGTAAAATCTGAGTTGTAGTTTGCTTTGATGTAAGCGACCTTACACCATACCTGTCAACTCTCATGCTGGGGAAGAAGAAAAAAACCTCCCGAATTTTGGGGTCACTCCACGCCTACCTCCCAATTTCATAATATCTCCTGATTTTTGCACAGAACTCCTATTACATTATGTCTTCGATTTTTCATGCCTCCTAAAGAAACAAAAGTCCTACATAGATATGTTGTATGTATTCCATGGAAGCCATGTTCTGTTGTATCACCTGTGAATAATGTCGTGACAAAATAATTACTTTACTATAAAGAACTTTTCGCTTCTTCAATAAATAGGATGTCAAGTTTAAACATTATTCACGTATATTTATGATTTTTGTTCATCTACAACAATACAAAAATCAGAAAATAAACCAGAACAAAAACTAAACCACAGCAATAAAATTGTCAGCAATAAACTTCAGTCCCAAGAATGATCACCGTGAATGCTGTAGCTCCATATACTGTAGCTTCATTCCCACCAAAAAAACTTACACGAGTGAGCACATGGCATTTTTATACTGTATATACGGACATTAACTACCATCATTAAATTAAAAGAAGGAATGAAAGTACATACTATACAGTATATGATACCTCAAAAAACAAATTCAGAATGCATACGTTTTATAGTGAACAGTACTAAATGCCTTATGAGTTGACAATAAGGGAATAAGGTCGGATATACAACTAGGGGAAAATAGTTGCCACATGTACGGTACCATGAGGATGCCTAGTTATGTACCTTTAGTTCACCAAAGTGGTAATCCTTTATTTGCCAATCAATTGCTGGTGCTTGTGTAACACACGGTTTCTTTGAATCATGACGGAGGGCCAGTCGTTTTCACGAAATAGTTGCATCGATAAGGATTAACTTTTAATTAGTCGCGCTGGCTTTCTTACTTGTTTATTTAAGACTAATATTTAGCTATTGTGCAGTTTGGCCACAGTTGACCAGAATATGAAAGTAGGGCACGTCCTGGAGGAAAATAACTCGCGTCACAGGGAAAAAAAAAACTGTGCGTTCTTTGCGAATTTTGCCCATATTAGACCCGGAAAATCGATCAATATTAGTGAAAACAATGCTTTAAAAATGCCACGAGAAACCTCCCGATTTTTGGTCCCAATCTATGTTTTTTTATTCAGTCTCCCTACTTGGCTTTTGAAAAATTGACAGGTATGCCTTACACCCCGTTTTACAGAACTACGGTAATCGTGCTAATGTTTTGGAATGAAAGACAATTACACATCAATGTACTGGTATAGTTGTCGGTCAAAATTCCCTCTTAACACAAGCCAGTTTCGGGGCCCCGAGTGGCCGAGTGGTCTAAAGTGCTCTCCTTTACGGATCACTGCCATCTCACCTCTGTCTGTGTGGGTTCGAGTCTAGGATTCGGCGAATGTGGATATGTGAGAAAGCTTGCCAGTAGCTTCTCGTGGGTCGGTGGTTCTTTCCAGGGATTTCCTGGTTTCTTCCTCCACCATTAATACTGGCCGCCATGTATAGCCTATCGTGTGCTGAAAAATGGCGTTAAGCCCCACAACAACAACAACAACAAGAAGCCAGTTTCGGGATTTTAAAGATTAACTGGCCCATTTTGCTGTTGGAAAACGAAAGACAAATCCGCCAAATATCAATAAAGGAGACGCCGAAATATCAAGCTTTAAATTGTGTGGAAAGTTATGTTGTTCAGCCAAAACACAAAACATAGATTGATGATGATCTTAGTTGATCTATAATGAGAATTTTAGCCTTTATTATTACCACTCTTCGTGAACATGTAAGTTATGCTGGTTATGTGCCTTGTACAATTAAATGTGCGTACCTTTTCATAAATATTACCTCAGTTTGCAGATTGCTTATATCATTGAAAACGAGGAACTCGTGAGCGCATGATTCAATGTAAATGGCACAGCTATTAAGGACTAGCTGAAATGTTATCCAGAAGAATGAAATTTGGTTGAAACAATGAATAAAACAAAATCTGCATCTAATATATTTGGGAATAAATAAGGATTAAAGAGACGCTATGCACGCTTTACACCGTGTAAGTACTGTATATTATAGTTCAGCCTTGTCTCCTGGGTAAACTCGACCGGCCCGCGAATTATGAAGTCTGTGTTTACCTTTATTTAATTTCGTGTTGGAGAAATCAGAAAATATGCACATGCAGAATAATAACAAAATCAATCATAGCACTTGATAACAGTTTAATAACTGTCGGGACACCGAAAATGATTTTTTTTTTACATGCATATGTCTTAGCACACAGAAAAAAATCAGTTTTTCGTGTCCCAAGATTTACAGCCTATACAGTAGTTAACAAAAAGACTTAAAAACTCTCAAGTTTAGACATTGGCCCGTGGATAAGCCGACCCCCCTACTTCCAGGCCTTTATTTTTCCTAAATTATTTGGCTTATATGCGAGTATCTACGGTAGTTTCTGCACAACATCAACATTACAACTTTTGGGAATTGAGTTGTATGTGCCTTATAGCAACAAACACACTTGATGTAAAAGGATCTACATAAAATATGCCTAGTTGCTTTCTGACCTGCTTCATCAGCCAGTTAGGTTGCATGTGTTTTAAAAAAATGGTTTATTACATTTTGATCAAACATGGAATATAGGCTTATTTTATCAAGGACTCTGACAGTTTCAATAATGAGCAAGATCCATGCATATATTAATGTTGTTATCTTGCTTCTGACTGGCTAATCTTATTACAAGTCTGGAGACCCTATATCTAATCCAGTGTGTATCAATATTTGGAAATAAGCTTAAATCATCAAAATCTCATGCAAGAATGAGTTTGTGTATTAGTAAACACCATGCATATAAGTGTTGTGATCTTGCATCCAATTGACTGAGCTTATTTCTACTCTAGAGACTATTTCAGATTCAATTTTTATAAAACCTCAAATATAGGCTTATCCTATTAAGATCATTATTAAGATAATTACTGAGCAAAATCCAAACACATTAATGAGGTGATCTTGTATCTGATTGGATGAGCATCTTACCACCCTGGAGACCAGATTTCTGGTCCAATTTTGATAAGTCATGGAACATGTTCTTATACTATAAAGATCTCAAATGATTAGATAATGAGTAAAATTCATGTGTGTTAATGAGGTGATCTGACATCAGATTGGTTGAGCTTCTTACCACTCTAAGAGCTTTACTTCTGGTCTAATTTTGATCACTTGAAATGTAAGCTTATATCATTGGGATCTTGGAAGACATTTTTAATGATCATGATTTCTGCATAAGAATGAGACAATCATTCATCTGATATGCTGAGTTTGTTATCCCCTCAGGAGACTTTATTTTTATAGAATTTTGATGAAACTTAATCATCATAATGAAGATATAAAATTAGTTAACAAGTTTTATCACAATCAGATGAGAAATAGAGTCTCAGCAATCATATACAAGATAAACTCATAAATGAGTTCAGAACTTGCTCATAATGAAGCTCATCCCTTCTCTTGATGACATAGCCCAGTTCGGTAAGTGCATCTTGAAATTACATCCCTTGACGTGCTCTCCATTGCCGACGATAAGAAAAGTATAAACCGCCATTCCAGGGAGCAGTTTCCAACAATGGCTAGCATACCAAGATCAAGATACCGGATGATTAACAATATAATATCTGTTTAAATGAAAAAATACCAAAGATGACAACAAATAGTTTACATGTGATTTAGATGTAATTTAAGTGTATCCATTTAAGTACTTAATTAAATATTTGTAATACTTTACTGTTGTTTATATGAATAAAAGGATGTAAATTGTTACAGATATATTTGTTAATATAATAATGGTGTGGAAGCATTTTACTAGGATAATTACTTATTGAATAGACTGCCATTTCTTGTATGTGCTCTGTGGATAGACAGAAACACAGGAACACATGGCATACATCCCTGTTTAAAGGGGGGGAGGGAAGCAATATGAGTTACATGCTTTCTCTGCCGCAACCATGGGTAATATTTATCAATCTCCTGAGCACAAAACTCCAAAACAAGACTAAAATTTTCAGATTGTATAAATTTTATATAAATAGATGCTTACATTAAAAGTATCAATATTGGTATGAACTTTATGTCAGGTTATTGTGGAAATAATCATGAAAAATTAGAAAAGATATGCACATAACTATGATTTAATTTGTACATAAAATGTAGTATTATGAATATGCATCTTTAAATTGACTCAAAAAATGTATTGAAGTAGTACTGTTCATGCAACTTGATAGTAACCACATCTCACAACAGGTCCTTGTTCTTAATGGTTTTTAATACAATGCACAGATAAATTTATTATAGAAATCACAATTTAAGGGAGCATAAATTGAACAGCATACAAAATTTGAAAATACTATTTCAATTCTTTATTTCTTTTCTTTAAAAAGTATCGAACTAACACAGACATTGATTGTTTTGACAATACTGAATTATACATCACCTAATGGTTTTAAATCTTTCCCTCATTTAATACATCTAGTAAAAATTTCAGGGACAACTGCATGTAGGTAAAACTCATTCAACTTGGTGACCATACTTTCCAAAAATTCAATGTAAAAAAAAAATATGTTATACTGAATGTCCTTCTAAGGTCCACACATAAAACTTCTAATTTTTCTAGAAGGTTGACCCTTATCCAGGAATCTGTTTTGTGTCTTAAATTAGTGTATAACTGTTGTCTTGATAGAAGATAGTTCAGTCGGGCTCCAAACAATTGACACGTTAAGTTACGTTGTGACCAGTTTGAGTTGAAATTTTATTTTATTGAATTTCAGGTGATTCTTTTCCCTGTAAATACATAAGTGCTCCTACAAAATTCTTAGACAAAGACATTCACTGAAATTTATACAGAATTCAAAACTGGAATTATTTTCTGTGATTCAACAAAAAACTGTTGACACAACAGCACTTCGCCGACTACAACAGACGTCATCGCCTTCAATTTTGGATTTCATCAGGTTTTGAACTCAGTTTCATTCAGGACTTTTTATTGCTAGGACTTCTATTTTTTTAATTCTTGGATTATTTTTGGATTTGATTCGTAAAACCGTCAGTTCTTTTTCCTCATTTTTCACTTGGTGTTCTAGGGAAATAAATTATTTGTTAAATTTTACAAAGCTTGTTGTCTTCACTCTTTTCTGTTACTTTTTGTAAGAGCCTGGACTCGTAGCAGGAAACTCCTACATTCCTGTTTGGACAAGATCTTTCAGTGTCAGGTTCCTCCCTCAGTCCAGCTTCATGGCCCAGAGCCTTTCTTCAAGGTGATGGGAGAAATAGCAACTCTCTTAAGAATATTAGGCATGATCATCATCCAGTATTATGATCGCTGGTTTAGGATGTTCTCAGATATGACTTTCTAGGAGACCTGCCACTTTGTTGGAAGACATTGACTTCTCTAAGATGAATAGCCAACCATGAGAAGTCACTCCGATTCCATTTGATTTTAGTTTTATTTAGCTTTCCTCTAGAGCATAGCTATAAGCTATTGTAGAACCCAAAGCATCTGTGTCCATATTGATAAAAATATATACATATATACATCCTCATTCCTGCCCATACTGATAAAAATATATACATATATACACCCTCATTCCTCCTAGATCCAAGGAAAAAGTTTGAAGTGAGTTTCATAGCACCCACCCACCCCTAAGGAGAGTGCAAATTTTTTACATGTGCACATACATTTTTGCTTAAGTTTTTGCATTTAGCTCAGGATTTTTGCACATTGTATGAATACTGTTAAGCCTGGAATCATGCAACTTGGTGAGAAGATGCGTCTAGAGGAGTACTGCACCACATTCACAAAATTAGGTCACTGTGACCTTTACTTAATGCTTCACTGACTGTTTAAATTTTGAGATTTTGATGTATTTCTCAAGCTCAGTTCATGATACAATCATCAAACTTGAGTTGAATTCAGTTTTGTTAGTAGTGTGTGTGCCCTTGCCACAAAGGAAGGCCATTGTGTCATTTCACATTGTAGAAACTTAGGTTTCATTTTTGTGTTTAGCTCATTATCAGGTAGGTTTTTTGCACCCAGTATATGTACTCTTGTATTTAGATACATCATGGTAAATTCTACTCTCTCATCACAAAAGTAGGTCATGGTCATCCATATACTTCACTAATATTGGTTACATTTAGTGTGTCAAGTTTTATTTTCAGGTTCTGTTTATGCTAGAATCATCAGACTAGATGATTGTATGATTGTATGCATCTCTATTAGTACCACACCTTTAGAACAAAAGAGGTCATGGTGAACTACATTTTACCATTTTACTGAATGAATTTTTTGTGTTTAACACATAACCAAAAGGTGTTTGGCACCTTGTACTCATACTGTTGTAACAAGATCAATGAGATTTAGCACCACACCTGCACAGCAAAAGGCCTAAGTGACCTACATTTCACATTTTACTGGTTTAGGTTACGATTTTGCATTTGGTTCATGAAACTTGGTGAGGAGTTGAATCTAGCTGAGAACTATTCCCTCATCACAAAGTTGATTATTGTGACCCATATTTCTTGCTGCACTGACATTGGTTAAAATTTGTGTTTGAAATTATGCCTTGATCTCTCTTCATGGTAGAATCTTCAAACTAGACGATTGTATGCATCTTTGTTATTACCAGACCTTTACAAAAAAAGGTAACAGTGATGTACATTTCACATTTTACTTTCTTAGGTTAAGCTTTTAGCTCATAGCCAGAGTGGTATTAAGCACCCAGTATACATGCTGTTATACCAAGATTCGTGAAATTTTAGTGAAAGGATGCATCTTCATGGATTGTGAAATTGATCATGATATGCGTTACTGTTACTACCACTTTTTGTTACAATAACAGAGGTTCATTGTGACAGATTTCATCTCCTACTGGTTTTAGTTAAGTTTTTGTATTTAGCTCATGACCACAATAGTTTTATCCAATCTTGAATCGAGAAACTTGGAAAATGGATGTATTTGGTAAGTTCTACAGCCTTGTTGCATAAAGAGCTCTCTGTGACTTACATTTCATGCTTCAGTGTCTTTGTTTAATTGGATGTTAAAAGCTTATTCATTTTTGATGTTTATTGTTCCAATCATGAGACATGTTAATTGGATACTTCATTACTGTTACATCCTTAAAACTAAAGGTCACTGTGACCAACAGTTTTATCTTTTACTAACACAGGTTAGGTATTTATGTTTATGATCACATTCATTCATCCATGCTAGACCTTTATACATCTTTGTCTGCTTTTGCTAACTAATGCAATTGGAATTATAAATAGCTATGTTTATTCAATGGTAAGTATTTCACATAAGTGACTATACATTGTATATTGTATTCTGTTACCCTCAGCAGGTTAACTATCTTGTACATGTGAATGAGTATAGGAATTAGATGAGTGGACTGTATGTTTTCATGTGAAGCTTCACCTGTGGTGGGCTAATCAAGGTAATTATTGAGGCATAAACTATATATTGCTGGCTGTGACTCCAAAATTAATAAAAGCCTGTGACTTTCATCCAGTAAAATTTGGCATAGCGGTAAAAAAAGAACACACAAAACAACGTTATTCTTTGCTTTTATCACCTCAACTTTGATAACCTGGAAAAAAGAACATTCTTTTTATTGTTTTTTTTTTTCTTTTATGCCCTGTCACGGTAGGTAGGTTGGATGGGAAGGTGTTTAGAGAGGTACTTAGGTTGGTGATTTCACAATGCATCAGGACAATACCAGCTATATAGTGTCATTTAAAAGTTAATTTTTCAATTATAAAATGAGTCACAGTTCTGTTGTTAAGATAAAATGATGCAGAAAAATCTATGACTAGAAAAGGGGCCAAATCACTTAGTCTAAAGTTATTTTCTGCATGATAATATTTATGGCTACAGGAGACTAGTAATAGTAGAGGTGAGCTATGTAAGTGTTAATTGTATTCTGATTAAATGATATATTTCAATTTCAATTCTCTCCACCTAGGTTCAGCTGCTGATGTACAGGGCCCTTTCTTTGTATCTGATCTTGCCATGGCCAAACCTCAGTGAGCCTGATCAAAACTGGAGCTCTCGAGCAGCCAGCCATCATGATTTTACACACCAGCTTGCCGTACATTATCTACAACTCAAAGACACATCCTCTCTCGTCACTAATAAAGCCACACAGGATAGTGGTAATTAATGATATTAGTGCATTGTCTTACAAACACTAAAATGACCATAAGTATCTGCATAGATTTTCTGAAAGAATCATTGTGTAACAGGACTGAAACTGAATGGATGCTTGGATTGAATGATAATGCAACACAGTTTGAGGGTATGAAAGTTTATGAAACAAAAATAAATAAATGTTCGCTACAACACATACGCAAATTGACTCGCAGACCCACCCACTACATATAATATACGATTACCATACTAAACATGTTACTGATTCATATATGTATAATAAAAGTATGAGTATGGTTCTTGCATCCAAAACATGCGCAGTGAAAAGAATATGATTTACAGAGTCATGCGATACAAATGAATAAACATGAGTACGATTCACAGAATCATATGATGCAAAATAAAATGAGTATGGTTCACACAACCATATGATGCCAGTGAAAATAAGTATGGTTCACACAATCATATGATACAATGAAAAATAAGTATGGTTCACACAACCATATGATACATTAAAAGAAAGTATGGTTCACATAACCATATAATGCCAGTGAAAATAAGATTGTTTCACACAACCGTATGATACAATGAAAATAAGATTGGTTCACACAACCATATGATGCCAATCAAAGTAAGATTGGTTCACACAACCATATGATACAGTGAAAATAAGATTGGGTCACACAACTATATGATACAGTGAAAATAAGTATGATTCACACAACCATATGATGCCAATGAAAATAAGATTTGTTCATACAACCATACGATACATTGAAAATAAGTATGGTTCACACAACCATATGATACAATGAAAAATGAGTACGGTTCACACAACCATATGATACAATGAAAATAAGTATGGTTCACACAACCATATGATGCCACTGAAAATAAGATTGGTTCACACAGTTATATGATACAATGAAAATAAGATTGGTTCACACAACCATATGATGCCAGTGAAAATAAGATTGGTTCACACAACCATATGATACAAAGAAAATAAGCATGGTTCACACAACCATATGATGCCAGTGAAAATAACATTGGTTCACACAACCATATGATACAGTGAAAATAAGTATGGTTCACACAACCATATAATAACAGTGAAAATAAGATTGGTTCACACAACCATATGATGCCAGTGAAAATAAGATCGGTTCACACAACCATATGATACAGTGAAAATAAGATTAGTTCACACAACCATATGATGCCATTGAAAATAACTTTGGTTCACACAACCATATGATGCCAATGAAAATAACATTGGTTCACACAACCATACGATACAGTGAAAATAAGTATGGTTCACACAACCATATGATACAGTGAAAATAAGATTGGTTCACACAACCATGTGCCACAATGGAAATTAAGTATGGTTTACCCAACCATATACCACAAAGTAAATTAAGTATGGTTCACACAATCATGTGATACTATGGAAATTAAATATGGTTCACAACCATGTGTCCTTGTAAACATTACACAACGTACATGGTCCTTATTCAGGAGCTGAGAATTTATGTCATAATTCCTTGTCCTTCTCCAGAATTGTACATCCCTATTCAACAATTCCCATCATGAAACATACACTGTCGGTTGAAATGGCTTAACTGCCACACTAAGGATAACAGCCTCACCATCCTGGTTCTTCTAGCTGATCTATCTGTCTACCCATCCATCCATCCATACATACATACACACAGCTATAAATAAATTAAGCTGGTCATAACAAGGAATAAACAAAATACAGAGGAGAAATACATGAATACATATTACTAAATTATTTTATGTCAAATAAAGCCATTGGTGATAAATTGTAACAGACCGACAGTTATTCTAGTTTATTAAACCCGAAGAATGAAAAATAAAGGCAATAAATTGAAGGAAGGCATTTAAACTGTAAATCTATGCTTACAAATGGGATTTGTATAAAATTTAACATTTACCCCTATGGCTGTAGTTGGAAGTAAGAGTGTTGACACTCTCTGTCCCTGACAAGATCCAAGCGATCACTGTGTCGCATAGAATAATAAGCCTGCTATAAATACAGAAAAAAATGCACACGACCAAGGGTAAGGTACCCGTGCACACTGTGCTATATGAGTATCTCACTGCAAGCAATCTACGACGAGATGCATGTATTGTTCAGTCACACAAAAAAAAAAAAATGAACCACCCTAGGTAATGCTGTATGCATCTGTGTAGTCAATTAACCAAATTGTTCATAAGGCATACCAAATTATTTTCTTGTCATATTCCATGACACAGTGTTAATATTAACATTATTGCATTTAGATTCATAAAAGAATTGGTGTTCATAATTAACATTATTGCATTGAGATTCTTAAAATTTTACACACTTATCATGGTCATAGGTCAATGGCTTGATCGGATTATTTAACAAAACTAAGCAAAAGCCATGTGGACTTAGTTTGGTCACAGAATTGGGCACAATGTATATTTTACAAACACAGTTCTAGTGTTCACTAGATGCTCCACTGTTTCCCAGTCTATTTTTCTGTTTCTTCATTTTAACCAAGAATGTATGCTTTATTCTTAATGTGTAAGATTGAAAAGGTTTAGTTTGGTGACACAGTTCAGTCAGAGGCATCAAAAGATGTTTTAGGCAAGTAATTACTGTACACGTGGCATTACAGTTCAGTGAGAAACAAGTTCTTCTTGCGGTTGTTGTTTATCTTGGAATGCATTTTTATAGCTCTATTGGTTTGAAGACTTGAAGATCTTATTTAATTGTATTGCATCCATCTTGCATCTGTTAGCAGTTGTTTATCATTTGTACTCCATAACTTCTTTCAGAAAAGTCAAAAAACTCATTAAACACCTTTATCTAGTTGGCCCAGAATGAAAATTGTGCCCATTATTGGTTGTGAACCCATGGAAGAGGACTCATATTCTGGAAGACCATTGTCTGGGATTGGTGAGGTGGAAGTGCCAGTTGTGAAGTGGACAACTGATGAAGATGCTTGATACGTACTGCTATTTATTTCTGTTATAAGAGGAAATAATTCAATAGCTTTTTTTCAAATGTTGAACAATTATTTGAAGCTCAGAAAGGTTTGTGCAAGATGGGTCCCACATTTGTTGATGACTAATTAAAAGCAGACTCTGGTTGAAATGACCAAACAACTACTTACCAAATTTAAAAAGAAGGACCCATATGATTGAATGAGATTGTCACAGGTGGTTAAACATGAATTTACTTTTTTTAACCCGACTCGAGAGAAAATAAAGTTTAGATCAGAGAAAGCAAGCAGAGATCTCAAATCACTTGATTTAGACAGAGTTTTGGACACATTAATTTTCTTTGCAAAAGGCCTGGTCATTAAGATATTGATGCTTGACTCTGCTGAGTCACTGGACATTTTTATGGCTTCAGAGTGTTGCCACTACCAAACCACCCATCTGTGCATGGGTACCCAGTGCATCCATCTACTCAATGCCAACACACCAGTGCTTAAATCCACTATCATGATATGATTCCTAAAGGAGCACAGCATTCAAACGTTGCTACGTCCTCCATACAGTCCTGATTTAGCGCCAAGTGATTTTAGATGAATCCTGTTATCACAGATTTACTGAGGTGCAGATGATTTGAAAGCCACCATGGAATTGGAAGTGCAGTTTTCCAGTGTAAGAGCAACTTACTGGAAAAAGAATACAAGATGGCATTTAAGAATTGGATAGTGAGAAAAGAGTGTAGAGGTGCATGTGGAATACTTTGAGGGGATGCAGTGATATAATGTTCACTAACAAAACTTGTTGTACAGCACAAAAATATTCAGAACCTTTTAATACCCCTCATACAAGATCTTAATATGTTAGGGGCACATCTAGTCCCTCACAAATACAACTCTTGCAAGCTAAAAAGACATTAACGACATCTTTTGGCAGTGGTACTATAGTATTGTTTATTTTCGTAGGGCTCAGTTTTCTTTATTTTGTTTAAAAAAAGACAATTCAGTGGAAATTTAAATTTGTGATTTTGCTTGTCATTGTTTGCAGATTAGTAGATATTTAATTTTATGGTTTAACTTAAACAAATACCCAAAATAAGAATACAAAAGAATAAAACTATGCCAGCACAAATGGTGGTCACCTGATTAATTCAAACAATACCGCCACAAATCAAGAACCTGACAAATTCAATATTTACGCTGTGTTTTCATCCAGGTAACATCAGTGGGAGCCAATGCAGCCATCAACACTAGAATAATACTACATTCAATGTCTTCTGCATCTCCCATTCCAACACAATATTGATGGTACCATCTCTGGCAGTGGTCAGATTCAGCTGGCAAAAGATCACTGCCACAGTCTTGACTAAACTATTATCTGGTGGTCCATGATGAAAGCAAACATTGTATATATCCTTCTTCTGAGCACATTGTCTCTGTTTCAGTTCCATTGCTATTATCTTTATTTTTCTTTCAGTTTGTTTTCTTTTTCTCACTCTACTTTTGTTTCTTTCTCTTATCCCTTTCTCTCCTCCATCATTCAGTTTCTTCTTTTCTTCTTAGATTTTATTGTTTAATCTCCTGTCGGCATTTGAAAAATGCATCACTGGTAATAACTCTTTGTTTCTGTTACTGTCTTTCATTTAGCTGTAATGTGGTTTTGTTGTTACATGGGTAAACAGGTCTGATAGCATTTCAAGGATTAGTCCTTCCTTTATAAGTGAATTTCCCCCTTAAAATGTACCACATGTTGAACAGGTTGTATATCCCTTTGGCTGGTGTATTCAGTCTACAGACTGGGAATAAGACGTATGGGATGAAGAAGACAGAGTTGTTTCGACAGTTGGATTGGAAGGTGTAAGCTGTCTTCTGTCAGTGGCATCAGGATTTACAGGAAGGAGACCAGATTTTTAGAATGATTCTTTAATTTTTGCAGGGGAACATAATTGGTCAATAGCATGGGTTAATATAGCAGGGAATCTTGCCTTGTTCAAGACCTAGTTTCTGTTGAGATATCCAAGATTTGTTGCCAGTGCATTGACTTTTTTCTATAAAGGGCCATTAATGCCCACATATAAAGGTTGAAGGGTATGAGTTGCTTGAAGAGGAAAGCCAAGAAGTTCTATAACAGTTTCTCAAGCAACAATAACAAGTAGCAGATTCACATAACAATCATGTTTATCCGTGACAAGGAGGACTGCACGTTCTTTTCCACAGTATGGTTATAAAAAAAAAGATCTTTGAACCAGGCAAGGAACAGCTATGTGTCCATGTATCCTGACTTGGCATCCAATTTCATCTGCATTATAGATGTACTGGGCTTGTTCCAAAGTCCAAAGTCAGTCAGTGGTATTCATCAGTGTTTGAAAGTTTTTATATTTTACAGTACGTTATTCCTCACGTTTATGTAGCTTTATTACCTTTGCTTTTTGAATGTTGTAAGGAAGATAAAATTCATTTTTGGAAATTTAATTAAAAGATTATGAATTTATATATTTCAGCCAAGCCAGTTATAAGGAAAACCTTGCACATGTTTCAAGACTGGGTTGGGTCCATCTCAGGAGAGGTTGTGAAGTCCAAACAAATCTGTTACCAGTCTCTTCAGGAGGTCATTCAGGTCACTCTGGCCATATTCCCTGTCTTCATACATCAGCCAGGTGGGTGAGTTAAAAAGATTATGAATTTATTTATTTCAGCCAAGCCAGTTATAAGGAAAAACTTGCACATGTTTCAAGACTGGGTTGGATCCATCTCAGGAGAGGTTGTGAAGTCCAAACAGATCTGTTACAAGTCTCTTCAGGAGGTCATTCAGGTCACTCTGGCCATATTCCCTGTCTTCATACATCATCCAGGTGGGTGAAGGACATTTAAGGGCAAGGTAACTGTAAGAGAAACACCATAAAATGTTAAGTTGAACTTATTGTTTTAATCACTATCTGTATTTAGTGATATTTTATACATGCATGATTTTATTTTAACCCAAAGAAACACACTTAGGGTGCCAGTAATTATGAATAAGTGTCAGGGAGAGTTTGGTGCAGCAACACTTTGAATTTCATATCATAAATAGGCAAGTGAATAAAGTGCCATGTAACTGATCCAGGTATAGTACAGAGTAGAATTTTACAGACCATGAAACATTCATGTACCAAAAATGCATTTCTCTTGCATTTGTGTTTCAATTAAAACCTCAACATTTATTATTTATCATCACATTTACCATTCATGCATTGCGTTAGTATTTGTGTTTGAACTAGATCATATCTTGTATCATTTATTATCTTATCATTTACCCATAATTCATTGCTTTCAAGTTAGTATTTTGACTACAACTTCAGCATGTCTTGTTTATCATATTGTTTTAATAGTCATGCATTTTATCATTTATAATGCTCCACGTATGTATGTAAGTTTATGAAAGAAAAGCTTGTGGAAGAATTTTTATTTTTCAAGTTGTTCTATTCAGAACACACAGAAATATTACTTATAAAGAATACTCTTTCTATTTTACTGTTAAAACTACACTTACAAGTAATCATTATATTGAGGGAAAATTGTTTGTATTTTTCTTCTTTTCTTATTCAATATAAATACAAAGTATACAAGAGAACAGCTGTTATCTATGCAGTCACTGAAAGTCATAATTTTTTGCAAGTTTGATTTTGGTGTTTGCAAGTTTACAAGCTGTATACCTTTTCTTGGGTATTGCTGCTCTGTGTGTGTGTGTGTGTGTGTGTGTGTGAGATAGACCTGGACAATAATGATTGTAAGGTCACAGAATAAAGAACTCTGCGAGTGTATGCTTTGTTAATTTTATTATTGTACCAAAGATACACATAGCACACATATAGACCACTCGTTGAAAAGTTTTATAAAAATAGTAAAAAATTTCAAACCATTCACACTTTCTTCACCTACAATTCCTGGAGAGCCATTTACTTACACAATACAGATATAGTAGAAGATGTGCATTACAAAGCAAACCAATTTAATATTGGTTACATTGTTCCTGTTTGTAAAATTTGCTAAAACAATCTGATGCACTGCAATCTTTGTATAGTTTTTTACAAGTGAAAGTAAATTCACTATCTGGCAATGTCTGCTTGCATGTGTACCTGTGTCACAGAGAAAGACAGTTAAATTTCTTCACACTTTCGATCAGCTGCTGTGTCCAACATCAATTACATCATATATTCACAACTTAGAATACATGTATTCATGGTTAGTTGTATAATGTTATGGAAAGAAAAGCACAAATAGCAATTCATTTCATCATTTTGTTTTTGTTGCACTCAATGCAAACTATTACTATGGTTTTCAAAGACAGAGAGAGATGAGCCCAGTGTGCTTTTATATGTTTCTTCTTTCATATACTCATATAACGAGTTCTTGATTGACATGTGTTGAAATTTTATTAACATTGTTTCAAGTTGAAATAAATAGAGGGGTACCCCACCCTAACCTTTAACAGCCCAGCCCTATGCTTCTGCTGTGTGCCCTATTTGTTTTCATGAACTGCAAAGTTAGCATCTTTATAAATCCTTCTGCTACATTCCCCAGTCACATTATGTTAGGAATATTAGCCTACTACCTCACAAATCCAGCCCTTCTAAAAGACAAAAAAAAAATTATTTCCTGTCTATCTCATATAGACAAAGGGTCAGGTGTCGCCAATTTTGTAACCTTCACTGCTGTACCGATAACATTGTACATTTTAACCTCGAAAATCCAAGTTATCATAGTGTTCAAATTGGACCATCCAACTTTCATTTTGGATTTATTGTGTGGGACAATCATTCTTCTGCAGGTTTTTTACATCATTTTTACAATTTCTGCCAATTTTAGTGACTGCATCATCATTATGGGCTTCGTCTATTTAAGACCACATTACACCATGCTGTCATTGACCTCATGTTGTCATTTATGAGTTAGTGCTACATTAACTATTGTCGCTTACTCTGTTAGTAACAGAGATAGTATTAGTGAGTTAATAACATGCTGCATTGCTAATTTATGGGGGTTTTTCTGGGGGGGTGTGTCATATCTTGCTTACCTTGTGTCATGTCAATAGAAATGTTAACTAAATGCATGAATGCGTTAGTTCAAAGCATAGTCTACAGGTCATCGAAAATTTTCGCTTTTTCCGTTAGTAATGGGAGTGATATTTGTGAGTTGATAATATACTAAAGTACCAATTTATGCTTTGTTTTTCTCTTCTTGTGTCATTTCAGTGGGAATGTCAGATGCATGAAATGCAAATATTTCAAAGCAAAGGAAGACAACCATGACTCCTGTATTGTATGCACTAAATGTACTTCATCAGTGCCATGCAAAGTATGTAATACATGGTGGTCAGAGAAAGTCTGGGCTGTAGTAGTCCAGAAGGCAGCTAAAGGAAAGATGGAATAAGCAGAGGAAAGACATCCTAAGTCAGCCTCCATTGCGAGTCTTGTGGGGGATGCTGGGGTTCCCCCCATCACCAAAACTTCATCTTTTGCAACTGTCAGCCACACTAATATCAGCATCGGGGGAGGAGGATCATGTGGAAAGGTTACAACTGTCTGCCTTTAACAGGTGTTGTGTCAGGTCCTGGAGACAACAACACAAAATATTACGTCTATTTCCCTTGTTTACTTCTGGACCTTTTTCCGATTTCTTGGTGGAGTGTTCCCCCAATTTCAGGCAGCCCAGTGGGCATAAGTCCCCCCATGCCCAAGCATGGCCTTCTGGCCTGTAAGTCAGGACTCATTGGGATTGTATTGGATCTATTGGATCCAATTCATAATACAACCACACCATCATTTGCCATCATCAGTCATCCAGCCATCACCGGCCATTCAGCTGTCACTAACCATCCACCCACCCCAACAAGGGGACTTTTTCATAGAAACTGACCAAACAACTAGGATTTATGGGGATCTTGGTGACAGATCTGGCCATCTAGTTGTACAGTCGGTGACATACCCTTCCATATATGTTTACTGCTTATCCACATGGGAGAGCTAGTGACATTTCAAAGAGGGCAGAACTGAGTCATTGATGCCAGTTGGCATGACTCATCCAGAACTGCAAGAGGACCCAGATTTGGACTCAACACACAGTAAGCATAATGAAGCTCCATCATATCAGCCATTCTCAGATTCGACCATGGAATGGACTGAATTTAATCTAAGGACTGCCGTCAAGAACATTTATAGTATGTTGGCAATTTCAGAATGCCATCACCCCCTACTGTTACTCAAGACTATAAAGGTATGGCATCGGTAGATTTCAGAGAGGAGAAAGAGATGCAGTACTTCTTGCTTTTAAGAAGATCAATGACCAGCTTTCAAGTAGAATCAGAATGCCGCATTCTAGAGGCATTTTCATCTCACTGGTTTAAAACACACTCAGATGCCTTCAGTAATGATCTCCTAGCCCTTGACAAAAATCTAGTAGTCATTCAAATGTCCACTCCACTGTTTTATAAACTTGTCAAAAATGTTTTCCATGCCATGTCAGAGCTAGTCCAGAGCATTGTTACTGTGATTTCAGTGTTACTTTTGGCCTCACTCGCAGTTTTCCGACTAACTGAGAAATCTGGCAATAACTACACTTGGGAGGCAGCAGCCAGGATTGCCATAGTCATTAACCAGGCAACTCACCATTCAATGGCCAATGCATTGACTGCTTCTGCCAACTTAGACCTGTTATGACATGATGCATGTCTGCAGTCCATGTTGCACAAGTCTCATCATACCCTGGCTATACGGATGACCCCGTTTTGGTCACCATTGCTTTTTGGAGGAAGAATTTAAGAGGAAAGTAACTCGGGAACTGCCCTCCAACTTATTGCTAAACCTACACTGGTGTTTGAAAATATTCAGCCCCTGTCAATGTTGAGGGACATTAAGTAGCCTGATGATAATCCATACCTTCAGTCAGATGTGAATCCCAACATCATGCCAGGAAAAAACAGTGTAGCCAAACTAGGAGGCAATTGTACAAGGGCAGTAAGAAACCAAGTTTCTCTGATTTCTCTTGCAATTTCAGGCTCGCTGAATCTCACTATTCCCTCAGAAAATGATTGGGTGATCCAGGTCATTTCCGAGGAATTCATGATTTCATTTATCTGACCCCCTCCTCATTCCTCCTCTTCCCTCTCCATGGATGTACCATCAGATCTGGAGAAGGATGCCTGTCTACTACTGGAGGTATGGTCACTCATCAAAAAACAGGCAATGGAAGTTGTGCAATGGCCACAATCACCAGAGTTTTATGCAAGTTTGTTTCTTATTTAGAAGGTGAATGGCAGTTAGAAGCTGATCATCAACTTGAGTTGCTTCAACCAATTCATTTTACCACTGAAATTCAAGATGGAGACAGTGAGATCAATTCCTCTCTCCATCTGATGGGATGAGTATTCCGTCAGTCTCAATCTGACCGATAAATATTTTCACATCCCTATCCACCCTGCGTCATGGAAATTTCTCCATTTTGCTTACTGCAACATGGTTTATCGGTTCAAAGTCTTACCCTTTGGCCTCAACATCAGGCTTTGGGTTTTTACCAATGTTATGGATTGCATCATCACACTGTTCCGATCGGCTTCATCAACAACGACAGCTGCATGCTAGGACGATATTATCCAGAAACAGGTAAGTTCTGTTCTACTCAAAGAAGGGAATGATCTTCTCTCACATTTTGATCATCTAGGCTTTCAAGGAAAAGTCTGACCTCCATCCATCCCAACTTTTTATCCATCTAAGTATGGAGTTTATCACTGACCAGAATCTGGTATGACTTTCTTGTATTCGCATGATCAGGATCGTCAGACTCATTGAGTCCATTTCCAACAGACACATTCCCAGCAGATTCAGTGTCTTCACGACACTCTATTCAGGAAAGGTCAAGTCCTTCACATGGAATGGTCTCCCCATCACATGGTCTTTACTCCGATCTATGCACTTTGGGAGCATCTGGTGATCTTTTTGCGACAAGGTTGATTCAGAAGTTACCCACATTTGTCTCTCCAGTCCCAAACCGAAAAGCTTGAGCCATGAACACACTGGCCATTAGTTGGGAAGGTTGTGTGCATTTGCCTACCCCACACCCATGGTCATGATACCAAAAATAATCCAGAAGTTACAATGTCAGAAATGCAAGATGATTCTGATAACCCCTCTCAGATGAGCAAGTCCTGGGTGATCGACATACTCGATCTAGCTATAGATCTGCCCAGGAAGATTCCAGCCAACTTGAATCTTCTCAAGCAACCATGGTCACGGGTGTGCCATCCCTGTCTGGACTGTCTTCTGCAGTACAGATTGGGTGGTTCGGTGGTCCTCTTGACACAACCAGGCTTGGTAGCCAACAGTAGGTTACTGTCTGTTGGTAATCAAAGAGTCATCATTTGCGCAGTCTTCCATAGGCAAGTGGTGAGCAGTGGCCATGCAAGATCCTGTTGAGCACTACTTGAAATGCACAGAGAGAAATCATGGCATATGTAAGCGCCTCTTTCTTCCAGTGAAAGCCGGGAAACCGGATATCACCCTTAAGCCCTTGCTTCTTGGCTGAAATGGGTTATATGCATGACATACTTGGAGGTCTCACAAGATTAGAGTTGCCTCATGAAAATTACCACTCTTGAGATTAGAGCAATCTCAGCAGGCCTCGCGTTTGAAAGTAACATTTCTATCCGAGATATATAGAATCTATGTTGGGGTTTGGACCGAGACAAGGAAATCCCAGTCAAGGGGTTACATTATTTGTCTCCCCACGAGGCTTGCTGAGTGGGGAGACATATAATGTAATCCCGCGACTGGGATTTCCTTGTCTCAGTCCAAACCCCAATGTAGATTATTTTTCTCACCCAGTTTTATCCTTTAAAGTAAGAAAGAACTCCTCCCTTGTGCAATATAGTTCATGCGCCAAAGTTTACATGCAGTGCATTAATACAAATATGTTAATGAGGACTGTGGCGTGACGTGTCATCCGAAGTACACAGTTTTTATGCGCGAGTCAAAACAAAATAACAACATTAAACGTTGCATAGTTTTTAGGTATTATCACATTTAATATATTGATGTTATATGAAATTAACAATAAATAGTTAATATTTATTACAAGAAAATGTTTCATTTTCATTAGTTCCAATTTAGAAAATTATATTGTACATAATGAAACTGTACTCAGCCCACAGTTCTGTTGTAGTGTAAACACATGTAGCATGAGTGTCCATGCTTGGGTTATTCACGAGTAATTAGAAATCCATGTCACTATCATATATAACTCTCCTTTTCTTTAGAGGAGGTGAAACTGTTGGTGACATACTTGTGTTGTAATTAATATCGCTTGTAAAAGTACCTCCGTGTATAAAAGACCCTCCAAATACGGACCCCAGCGGATAACCATGTACTAAACTTTCAAGTTCATTGATTCTTTAAAAATTTATTTTTCTGTCTTGGAAATATGGCAAGTGTTACAGTGAAAATTGCTTATGGATTAATGTGTTGACGGATAATTTGTCATTAAATATTTTAGGTATATTTTTTATTCAACTGGGGCGCAGTGGAGATGCTTAACAAAATTAGAATAAAGCATGTTTGACATAACACATTTCTGGCTGTTACTAAGTTTTCTGTAGTTGTTAAGAGCATTGGAAGACTATGAAGTGTATAGGTCTATAGGCTATGTGCATAGATCAGTGTTTTCTGTCATAGTTCATTTCACACAGCATTGAGAATTTTATCATATCTGTAGCACAGTCAATTTTCAGGTCAGTGTCATTAAATGTAGCTAACAGTATATAATTTGTTTCACACGAAGTATTTAAAACTAGTTAGGTAGCTTTAGCTACATTTAATGACGCTGACCTGAAAATGTACTGAGTCAGGCTTGCAGATAGGATAAAACTGACTATGCTGTGTGGAACGAACTATCGTAATACCAAAAAGCTCAACATCGTGTGCGTATATGTGTCTGTCTCTCTCGAAATGTTTTGTATGGTGTTTTCTCAAAAATGGAGAGTCCTTAAGTTACTATGTTGTTTTGTTATATATGTTGTTGTTGTTGTTGTTGTTTGATTTTAGAACAACTACGTCAGGCATAGCAGAAGACAACAAAGGTTTATTTTTTAAAAGTAGTCCCTAGCGCGTGGACACCTTGACTGAGATGACTGGTATGAGATGACTGGACTGAGACAAGAAAAGTAAGGTTAGCAAAACAGCTAGATTCCTCTGTCGCATGGGTGAGAAATAAAGAGGCTGTTGGCTGGCATGGAGTGTCAACCCTTCTTGAGTTTTTATCCGAGGCAACCCTTGAATCTGGTAGGTCCAGTGGCTTCAGCCCAGATGACCACCAAACCCAGTTAAAACAATCAACACATCCTATCAGCTTCACAGGATTCACCAGTGAAACTTCGTAGCTAAGAAGATTTCAATAATTATCTTCTTAATCTTATGTAGGGGTCACAGATCAAGTGACCTTGGGCTGTGTTGGTTACATAATTAGGAGAGAGGGTTATCGTCCACATAGGGAATCAAGCCATCATTCCCTTGAAACAAACCGAGGGTACAGGTTAGATGTTCAGCATTCCCTCCTATTACATATTCTTCTAACCAAATGTGATTGGTGAATGTATTTGAAGGAGAAAGCAAATTTTTAAGTGAAATTGTTTCTCCCAGAATACTTACCCAATCACATTACTTTAAAACCCTCCCAACCACCCCACCATACAGGAATCCTTGTTAATATATCACTCAGCTAAAAAACTAGTTACATCTGGTGGTGGCAAAGGGGGATAATGGACACGAGTTATGGTCCATTGTCCATATGAGATAGAAAAAAAAACAATTTTCATCTTTTAATAGGGCTGGATTTGTACATAGCTGGCTAATATTCATAACATAATGTGATTGTGTAAGTATTCTCAGAGAAACATAATTTACTTTAACATTTGCTTTTCAGTGTGCCTGGCTAGTTAAATTGTTTGTGTTAATTGCTTTTCAAACTTGAATCACTTGCTTAATTGATTTCAAACAACTGGAGTCTGGTGTATGTTCTTGTCTGAGCTTAACTTTATGATAAAAGGGCATTACCCCAGAGAGTTCAGCTTTGAATTATCAATATCTTTAAAGTTCACAAAATTAAATCCCAAAGCTGACGTATCTTGTTCTATCTGCTGCATTCAATACAGTGGGGTGTGTTCCTTAGATGTTTAGTTTTTGTCACTTTGATCATTACTGGTGTGCGTTCCTTAGATGTTTAGTTTTTGTCACTTTGATCATTACTGGCTGGTTGTTGTTGTTGTTGTTGTGGGGCTTAACGCCATTTTTCAGCACACGATAGGCTATACATGGCGGCCAGTATTAATGGTGGAGGAAGAAACCGGAAATCCCCGGAAAGAACCACCGACCCACGAGAAGCTACTGGCAAGCTTTCTCACATATCCACATTCGCCGAATCCTAGACTCGAACCCACGCAGACAGAGGTGAGATTACTGGCTGGTATTACCACTGATAATTATCAAGATGAAGAAAGCTAACAGCTGAGAAGCACAGCATTGTTCAGTTCAACCAATGAATCAGCAAGAACTTTTGCCACTGGTCACTTAAAGGGATAATCAAACTGGTTGGGATGGGGGGCTAAACCACCTCAGCAGATGGGAGGAAATGACTCCAGATCCTTCATATCAGTGTGAAATCTGGTCACCATAGAGTGAAATGGTATGTTGGTCATTTTAATTCTCTCTATTAGATTATTAGGTATATATGAATAGTATCATACTATAATTAGTTAATCACAAACTTGCTTCCTTTATAAATACTGCGTACTAGCTAGGTAAACACCATGGTCTTCTGTAATAGCTGCAGTTGAGTTTGAAAGTTGTATGTTTGCCAATGAATAAAAGGGCCAAGTTTTTTCAGATATTCTCATTTTAGAAAGAAAAAAGTGAAAGCAGTTCGATTAAACAAAAAAATGGAGAGTTCCTTGATCATTACTGTAAACATTTGACATTGGAAAAATTTAGATAAACATAAACAGTGTACATTCTGCTGCAGTGTGAAGATAGAATATACAGAAAAAGCTATGATATTGCAGCTGAACTCAGCTTCATGATCATTCATAATCATTTCAAAAAACTTAAGCATAATTTTTATTTTTTCAATGGAAATATTAAATATATCAAAGTTATCTATGCCTTTCTTGCTTTATATATATAGCAGTTACTCATATAATCCCACTCTTATAAGGCCACTTTCTTGCTGCACAAGGGATGACCTTATTAGATGGATCTGCTGTAATAAGTGTCAAAGCCTAAAAATTTGGGGCATAAACCATTTTTTTTGTAAAGAAAACTAATACAATATACCTTAACATTTCACATTGGTGTTTCAAGAGATTTACAAATAGGGTGCAAGCATGAAGGGTGAAAATCAAACACTTTTCCACCTTAAAAATCAGAAACAAAAAGTTGCAAAGCACAGCCATTTAGGCAAATAAGAACTCATCCAGTAAAGCATTTCTTTTTCTTTTAATTTCTTTATGAAATTGATGCTGCTTTTGTCATCACTGCCTGCCATATGTACTTGTCGAGTAAAATATGAAATGTTGCATGACAGTAAAATATAAGCCCACTAACATTTTTGTTTCATATTAAAGGCATGCAGTGTGTATGCCTTCTGTTTCAGTGTTTACATTAGTTACTTTGCACATGACTCTATTTATAGAAGTTGGTGTGAGTTCTCGATATGATTTATACAGAAATAATCGCAACTCTGCCTCCTCACATGATTACATTCTGACCAGTGGAAATCTTTGCTACATTGGCCAACTAATGCAATGGCAATTATTGGTAAATAAATCATTTAAGATGAAATGATGTCCATTGCCTGAAAATTTTAAGATGGAAATGAAGTTATATGCCTCAAAAACTATACAAGGTTTCCAGGGGGTAATGATGGAAATAAATTAGAATTTCATAGTTAATAATCAGTTATATGCCTCAAAAACTGTACAAGGTTTCCAGGGGGTAATGATGGAAATAGATTAGAATTTCATAGTTAATAATCAGTTATATGCCTCAAAAACTGTACAAGGTTTCCAGGGGGTAATGATGGAAATAGATTAGAATTTCATAGTTAATAATCAGTTATATGCCTCAAAAACTGTACAAGGCTTCCAGGGGGTAATGATGGAAATAGATTAGAATTTCATAGTTAATTATCAGTTAACCAACTGGTAATTGGTTATGATCAGTTACTAATTTTAATTTTTGTTTGTTATACAGTTATATCTTTGCTAAATAGTTCAAAATGTTAATAAATGTACAGGAGTACTGTCTTTTAATGACATGTATACTTATAACCTGATACAGATAATATATTTTTTTCTGTTGAGTTGTGTTATTTTTGTTCTACAACTTTTGTTAAATGAAAGCAACTTTTTGTGGCTGATCAGTTTTATGTAACTGAAAAAACTGTTGCAATCCGCCAAAACCCTTTTATTCATGTGATGTGCCTATCATTTAAAGTATAGAAGGACATGTATTATTTGTTTGTCATTATTTACTAATACCACAATATAAGGATTTTACAATTAAACTAAACAAATCATGTAAAATTTGTTAAATTTATTAACTCATTATAACAACAAAATCCTAGCAGGGGATATGGTGTACTTGTAAAGGTGGTTGTGCTTATTTGGTCAAATATAATAATTTACATTTTGACATTGATTCTTTGATTAAGTCAGCATATAAATTTGTAGTGATAGGAATTTAATTAGAACTAGAATATTTTCATTGTTTGCATAATATATGTAGTTCAGAGTAATTGGGCCACTACAAATTGTACATTGTCGCCTTGCTCATTTTTATGATTGATCTGTATCATACAAATACATGTATTATTAAGAAACACGCCCACTTTTTTACTTTTAATTCATTTTATTTTCCTTCTCATTTCTGCTTTTTTGATTACAGTTTGAGAAGAAAATAATCAGTGTTAATTTTCATTGTAAAATTATAAAACGCTAAAACATTGCAACTCTCGACAAAGGCTCATTCTCACCAAAGGTGCCATGTTGGTAAGGAGTGCATGTAACCTCCATCCACCTCAACCTCCCACCCCTAAAATTTTTTGAGCTGGAACACTCATTAATTTCTAGACATGCTTTTAAGTTGCATGACAATTTCAAAATTAAAATTTAATACTAAACATAAATAATTATTATAAATTTGAAGCAGAGCTTGTGCAGTCTTTCCAACATGTATATCTTTCAGCTTCACAGTGAGTGGTAATGATTCATCTTACATGGAGAAAGGAATAAAAATTCAGTGAAATAGGCACAGTTTAATTCTAAGCAACAATCAGAGCAATTAAAACAGAAAAGAAAGTACAAAACAGTCACTAAATTTTTTGGCTTAATTTTCAACTCTGTGTTAATACCTCTAGTAGTGTTGAATATTCTATTAACAATACCACATGTAGAGCTGGCTGTGTAATACTCAGATTTAGAGATAAGTTTTGATGCACATGCGTCAACCACACTATTTTATCTAGGACATGTCACTACAGGATTTGTACAAAATATAGGCACCAAGTCCTACAGAAGAAGACATTTAATGTGCAGTTAAAATGAACAAGACATGCTTCAACCTTTAATCTGATACAGATGTACCCAACCATTTATTACGGGTCTGATTTGATCAATGATTGTCTTTATGAAAATAAACAAAATCAATAAAGCAATCTTTTCCATTCACTCAGACTGTCTGTCTGCCTCCATTCTTCTGATCCCATAGACTGGGAAACTCTGGATCATCCAGAAAATATTGTGTACTCAGGATACTTCATCACATCGCAGTGCTGAGTTGTAAAAGACCTGATGCAAATATTAAACAAATTAATCTATTGATATAACTTCCACCTGTTAACTTCACTGACTTGAAATAACATTTATAGTATCTGTTCTTCCAGTCATGATCTTATATAATGCCTTTTCTATTTGTAAAGTTGGCAAACATTTCTTAAAAAGTTGTTATAGAACAACAGATAACCGATTTCTTTACCCCCATTAACATGTTTAGATGTTGAAAGTGCTATAAATGACTGCAGAGATGTTAAAAAGCTGGTAATATCCACAAAAACCAAAATGAAAGTGAAACATCCATCACTGAATTGGATTCCAAGTTGGCAGAACCAAATCAGAAACATTTTCACATACCCTCAACAAAACTTTTAGTATCAGGTTGGTCCATTTTGAAAACAATATTTGCCAACTTTTTAATTG
This sequence comes from Megalonaias nervosa, assembly GCA_016617855.1. Classification (NCBI taxonomy): domain Eukaryota; kingdom Metazoa; phylum Mollusca; class Bivalvia; order Unionida; family Unionidae; genus Megalonaias; species Megalonaias nervosa. Next base: position 50,656 of record JAECUM010003113.1, on the reverse strand, counting down.
GCTCCTTTTTGCTTTAAACTGGTGAAACAGTACTGAGAATTTTGTGAAGGACATGGCTTCCATCGGCTTTATGTGCAGAATGAGTTGATTTTGGGACTCCTCTCTCTCTCTCTCCCCTTGTGAAATGAATTAGATTTGTTTGGGGGAAAAGTCATTTATGATTACTTGAATGGAGCATTTTCTGTAACTTTGAGACCTTATTGATGCACCTGCTTAAATCATTCAGGTTTATGTAGAAATCTGTCTTAGCCAGAAAGATAATATGCTGCCAGCTTGTCCCTGCCAGCAAAATCTCACACAATTTTTCCCTTCCATTCAGTATTGGTCTTACTTAGTTTTTTGGTCAAAACATTGGTGAACATACTCACATGGATTTTCTGCTTTTCTTTCTCAAACCCACATTACTGCTGCTGCTGGTGGTGCTTCTCTCTCTCTCTATTTCTCAGTATTGCAAGTAGAATGCCCCACATTAGCCAGGAAATTCAGAAGTCGTCTTATTGCTGTACATTAAAAAGAAAACCAGTATGTGACATTATCATACTTGATTTTGTTCATGCATATGCAAGTTCTACAAACAAAATTCTTACATAGAGAACTTCATATTAACTAAATGATTATATAAATCCTATTTTTAAGCTATTGCTCTCAGAACATTTTCCCCTACATCCAGTATTTAAAAAAATATGAAACACATCTTTGGTTGTTATTCTTACAGGTCTTGTGACATTCCTCCCCTAGTCCCTATCCCACTCTCATCATTATGTGAATTGAGGCTACAGTTTATAAGAAAACCAGTTTTTTTGTATGATGCTTAGGTAAATACAACCTTTTCAGCAGTATGCCTTTTTTCATCATTCCACTGCAAAAATATATTCTTGTATCTTGAATAATTTTTGTTTGGTTAAGTTTTGTAATTAACTGTATAGAAAACTTTTTTCCTAAATACACAGTTCTGCATTTTGTAGTTGTCAGAACTGAGAGTCATATTACACGCAAGATTTTTGTATTCAGCGTGCACAAAGATCAATATGTTTCATTTCTATCTCACCCTTTTCATGTGACACAGTTAATAAAATCGTGAATGCTTAACAAAATATTTCCAGGCTGACATATGGATATTTCCAAAATCTTAGCTTTATTGCCTTTCTTAGTAACAGATCACAACCTATATGCTCTCTCTCTATCTCTCTCTCTCATACACACACAGACACACAACTTGCACACATATAGTCAGACCTAAAAATTTTATTGAATGTATGTTCAGTCTGTTGTGGTGATGTGACAGTAGTCTTGATGGATGACATTGAGATAATTCAAAATGTTTTTAAACGAATTCACAGTAATACCAAAACTGCTACTAAGTTCAAAAGTCTGAGCACTTTGTATTTCCAGCGAATAACTGAAATAAATGAAATCATCTCAATGCTAACAGCAAAATTACTCCTCTAAGACTGATGTTTTGCTTGGAATAATAATTCTCAAGTCAATATCAATTATATAAAAACTAAGACAAATGGATGAGAGTCACATATTCACCCTAGATCATTCCAGTTCTGTCAACAAGGTCAAGTACTTTAGCAGCTAGCCAATCAGGAATTAAATCAGCCTGGTTTTTCAAGAAAACCCATGATCTTGAACTCAGATCTCATCAACATGTTTATTTTGATATCAATACATCTCATTATCTTGAAACATTAATGTCTTTAATAGAATGACCTCAACTTAAAGTATAAACCCACAATCTTAAAAAAAATGAGTATTTCATGTTATTTACTAAATGGCCTGTACAATCTGTAATCATGAAAATTAATACACGTAATATAGATATACATAACATGTACAATAATTTCTTTTTTAACAAACAGCCCTTTGTTGCCATACATATCACAGTTGTCTCATGATAAACATAATACATGTGGTTCTATTGGTGATGGGACAAAAAACACCATTTTTAAGGCCACCTACCACACATGCCATTCTTTGGTTGAAATGTACTGCATTTGAAAATCATTTAGATTTTTATTTTATTTTTAAAAACCAGTATTTTTACACATTTTCTTCTTAAGCTACAAAAACCAGTCTGCTGGAGACCAAAAATGTTATAGCACAGTGACCCATGCAAAGATGCATGGCTGAATAATCAGATTAAGAAGTCTTACATGTGTGCACAACAAACTGTTAATTGATTACATTTTAGTTGTACCGTAATGTGGAGAGTTTAAAGCCAAATGTGGGATGTTTTATTGGTGTTACAAATAATAAGGGATCAAAGGTGGTCCATGTTGGCTTTCGAGTCTTTAAATAGAAATTGCCATTCCTTAATGGAGGTGAGATAAAACTGAGAGACTGACCCAAAAAAAGATTTAAGTTGAATCACTTGGAATTTATTTTGATTCTTTTGGTATTATTGAATGGTTTTGCATTGCACTGGATGTTTTTAGAGGAATATTCCAGGGTAGCTTATATATTTTTTTAGCTCAGTTTATGTCAAAATACCAAAATATGCTCTTTCTTAATGATAAAAACACCACCAAATATGAAATATGATGCTCAGGAATGCATCTTAAAATCTGATTCAGGAATTTCCTCCTTGTGATGAACCTAGCTTGGAGGAATAGTGGTGAGCAGTCAGCAACCTTTAATACCCAGCCACAGAAAAACTGAAGTTTTAACTTCTTTGTAGGCTGAGTGGGTTTTTTTGGTCATTACCACATTCTAATGCTGATACAGAGAATACATTCTCCATTTCTCACAAAATACAAAGTGATTCAAGGGGAAATTGGACCAGATGACTTGAGAGCCTGTAAAGTGAAAAGTTTAATAATTAGAAGGAATGTCATTAGTCACCAGTCATTTGATCTTGTGAAGGAAACTAAAACTGGATTCTATTTGTAGAAAATCTTTGCATTTAACTATGGGATATACAACTCACCCTTTTTTTATCAAATTGACAGTATGCTGACTCATATTACTTAATTATTATTATAACATTATCCAAGAGAAACTGATTCAGGTTCAAAAGTTGCTCTTTTTAGTGTAGTATGAAGAGAATACATATTACGACAAATAATGCACTTGTTTTCTTTCCAGTTCCCTCAAAACATGTCAAATTTAGATTGATAAAAATCAGCTGGTTTAGAAGTCAATCTACTGATCAAATATGGTTTGATGTCCTGGTTCTGTCACATGTTTGTAAACATGTTCACACGTCTCTTCAACTTTTACTTGTCGAGATATATATATATAGCATATTTATAATTTAAAAAAGAAAGGAAAAAGCAAACAATCTTAATAATGATCAAGCATTGTGTATAAATTTTTTGAATGTCTTTTTTAAATCAAAAATTGCCAATTTAATACATTAAAGCTGTTGTAATCACCTTGTAATGTTGATGAAGTTTGTAGACAGCAAAAAATATTAAAATAACATAATTGTGTAAGCCTTGTTGAAAATATGTAACAGGAAAGCAGATCTGATCATAATTTGTAATTATTATTGCTGTGTCATTATTTTCACACATTATTTTTGTTCTTTGATTTGCCATTTATATCGCCTTTGGGACATTTATCATATGTAACCCTCTTGAGGCTTGCGTTGTATTGTAGAACTTAAGTCTTACTTTAGAGACTTGTTATATATTTTTCTCACCCATGTGACAGAAAAATCTACCTGTTTTGCAAACCTTACTTTTCTTATCTCAGTCTGGTTATCTCAGGCCTGTCATCTCAGTCATGGTGTCCATGTGTTAGGAACTACTTTTAAAAAGAAACCCTTGATGTCTTCAACTGTGCCTGACAGAGTTGTTATTAAATCCAACAACAACAATTGATATATAACAAAAAGAAATGCACTCATAAAGCAACTTAAGGTCTCTGCAACTTTGATAACTACATACAAAACATTTTGAGACACACACACACATACACTGAGCTATTTGACAGAGCTCCAGACACACAGGCAGTACACATTACTGACCACTTAAACCAGACTCTCTTAAGTGTTGCTGCAAAGCTGGCAAAAACCAGAAAGTCAAACTGGTTTCTTCTTTGTCGAACACCCACAATCCACCCCTGTTGAATCAAACATAATAATGCGATTGCATATGAAAGCTGCACTTACCAGCTAGATTGGTTCATTAATATGATAATACAGTAATAATATCAAATGATTTTATGTCTGTTTTCTCATGTGTAGAACTTGTGTACTTTGGGTCGACAGGTCACCCCATTGCCCTCATATTTGTCTTAATGGGCAGTACATGTATTTAGAAAAACAAAAGCACATTTCTCAAGATACTCATTGCACAATACTTCCAACACATAAAAATTATAACATTTTCTTGATTTTTTTTTCCTTTTCTAAGATTGGCATATATAGTTAGCTTCTACTCAGTTGATTATTCAGATTTTCATAAAAGAGTACAAAACCTGATAACCTTTATGTAGAGTGAGAAGCAATAATAATACCTGATAAATACAATGTTTTGAATCTGCTAACTAAATTGCAAGGATGCAGGGTTATTTTAATTTAGTTGGAAAAAATTGGGCGAGAAAAATAATCTATGTATGTTTGTTTGTACCAAGACCAGGAAATCCCAGTCACAGGGTTACATTATTTGTCTCCCTACTCAGCATAGTCTCATGGGGAGACAAATAATATAACCCCTTGACTGGGATTTTCTTGTCTTGGTCCAAACCCCAACATGGATTATATTAATCCCAGTGTTGTATTTTTTAACAATTCATATTGGTTTTTATTTTTTAACAGATGTTGTGGACAACATGATGAGTTTTTTCCTGGCACTTTTCCAGGGATTGAGGGTCCAGATGGGGGTACCTTTCACAGAGCAAATCATACAGACTTTTATGAACCTTTTCAGCAAGTAAGGATGTCCTGAAAGTAAATTGAATTTTCAGTCTTTTGATTCCAATCTGTTAATAGGCCTGATAATCTTGGACAATCAGGTGGGATTTTTATCAACAGATCCAAGGTCAGAACTTAAACTTCTATCTAGAATCAAGCAATTTGATGAAATGGAAGTTTACCTTGATTTTTACCAATTAAATATCTTGGGTTTAAACTGAAATGTTTAAGAAAGTGGATGTTTTTGGGGGCCTTATAAATTGCCATTAAGTAGACCCAATAGTACAAATGCAATAACATTAATTTCTACACTGGACCACACTATGTGAATGCTTGCACTACGTATGGAAGAAGCCTATCAGTTTGGGAGTTAATCATCAAGGTCAGTGTTGCTGCAAAAATACCGGTGATTTCTGCACAATAAGATTAGTTATAAATCACATACCTAGACCAAGCTTTGTAAATTACTTGCACTTGTGGGTAGGAAGAAGCCAATCAGTTGTGAGGTCAAAAGGTCATATATCAAGGTCACAATAGGTCACAGTTGTTGTGACTGAGAGAAAAAGAAATGTTTCTTCAAAAGCAAATGTTACCTATATAGAGGACTATAAAACTGGGGCAGGCATCTGCTGTTCCATTCACTGTACTCTTCTTCTAAACAGCCCTAAAGAATAAAGTAGGTGTACCGGTAAATAGCAAAATAGAGGGTTTGATGGAGTAAAAAAAGTTGTGTTTTTAGTGTTACACATGTTATGGCAGATATGCTGGTGTTTGTCTACTATATGAAATCAGCATTGTACCACCTCATCTCTGCCATGTTGTTCTATATGAGGGATGCCACTGATGGATTTGATGTTCTGAAATTTGTTAGTGGAGTTTTCATTCTGTATATTTTGCCAACTATATAGAATATGCCATTATTGACTGTAAATGCATAATTTTTTTACTGGATTTCAGATTACTAAAATTAATTTAAGTTTAAGAATTTGGACCAAAGTCGTCAGATTGATATTCTTGCTCTGTGATACAGTATTTGCACTTCCAATTTTAAAAATGAAAAGCATGAACGATGTAACAAATGCACAAAACTCAGTGCTTTCATTGATCAGTTTATACTTTCTAACCGGATCATTGCTAGGGGGTCCTTAACATTGTCTGCTTATTCGATTGCAAACTAAACAGAAGCTATCAATGTAACAAACAGACATGCTGCTGACTGTCCTTTTCTGGTTTCTAGAATAGTCTATTGCAGTAATGACTGTGACCTCTGCATCTAATATTTGCAATGTTATTTTTAATATTTCTAAAGCAAATTGGAGACATGTTAAGGAGAAACTGTTGTATACATGTGTTCAAAATGTTCTCAGTTATAGTATCTATTTTAACACATGATAAACATGCTGCTTCTGTATTTGCAGAGATCAGTTATCAGAGACTATAGCCCATGAGAGTAGTGCGGCATACAGGGCTGTTGAAAAGTGAGTTTAGATATAGAGAAACACATACATGTTGGCATACATACATAGACAGATATCATATGCACATTCAAACATGTGAAGTTTTAAAAAAGAAAACCTTGGACAACATTGCAGTGCTTTATAATTAGATATAAAATTTCCAGGTAGTGGATTCCTTATCTTAGTTTCTTTAACTTGCATATATATTGGCCAAAATGTTTGGTTGCAATTCATGCTGGTAATTGTGAGGAATTCCTGAATTTCCTAATTAAGCAGTAACTTAAAAAGCTCAATGAAAGTGTAGTCTTAATTGTCACATATTCCTTGTAGTTTTTAACATATGTGATCCATTAGAAGTGAAAAACACAGCAACACATAAAACTTTTCTTTCCAAGGGTATTTAGATAATAAACATATCTGTGTCTTTTATTCACAATTTTAACAACTAGTTTATGGTAGTCTAAAACAAGGCCATATCACCAATGTCTCAATGAATCCAAAACATTTTTAATTCAGGATATTTTGCTGATATTTCTTTTTTCTGATTTGACCTGATTTGAGTCAAATATCACAATATTTATTGCTGTATTTTTGTGAATTTGGGTAGGTAGTAATTTAAGATTATTTGTTTTCTTTCTTGCATGTCCTGAAATTATCCCCCCCCCCCCCGAGGGTATGTAATACAGGAGGATTTAGCTACATGTATGTCTGTCTCTCTGATACACATTTTCATTTCCAAGTCATAACTTGAACCATTCAAGGTATCTCTTGGAAACTTGGTACGTTGGTCCTCCTCTCATAAGGCCACCCATTCTGTACTTAGAAAGTATACGTAGTAAGAAAGCTACATATAACTTCAACCCATTAATATCTTCATTTAAAAGTCACAATCATTATCAAAGGGTTCTTTTCTTAAGAATAGACTTTTTCAGTGAACATTAATATTTCTTAATTCTTAAGTGTGAAATACTTATCCAGTTTTGTTTGTGTCATGTTGTTCACAGCTTTCATTTTGTCCTTTTTTTTTGAATGTCCTTTATTTTCCAAAATAAATTCACAGTTGGAATTTTTTTTGTCATATGACCATACTTCTTTAGTTCTATAGAATGTAACAAACCAGTCTCATCACATTTATATTTATCACATTTGTCATAATTCTTGCTCCAGTCCTGTACAACTTCATTATTGACTTCAGCAGACTTGCCGCTAAGGATGGAACACTTGATATTGCATCTGACTTGAAATCTGTGTGTGACCATCCATTACTTGTAAAGTTATCATGGCCCATTTCAGCTGATAATAATGATGCATTTTCTTGAATCAATTAAGCTGTGAGTGATGTTCTTGGCAGATGCAGTGAAAAAACATTCAAAAACCTTGTCACTTAAATCTTGGTACAAGCTCACTTGGTATTTAGAATCATTCTCTTTCCATTTACTCCATTTCCCACTGCCTCAGAATGTTTATTTATGTCTTTCCATTATCTAATTTCTTTTGTCAAGAACTCTTGAACTCTCCCCACTGTCATTGAGTTGAATAATTTCTACTTTTTCTTCTAAAGTAAGAATTTTTCTGTTTACATGAAAACAAGTTAAACTTGTATAATGTCTTATTCTTATGTTGCTAGTTGTACAGGAATTTAATCATACACACAAAAGTTTTATTGAGTAGATGAAATGCCTTGTTGATATAGGAAGTGATACATGTACTGTCACATGATGTTTTGGTCTTCACCTGGCATCTTTATTGTTCATTTCTCTTTGTGCCTGAATCTACAAAAGCTACATTTACCTATCTTGATAACTATGTTTCTGTAGTAATCATCAAAGAGAAGAACTTGACAGCTCTGTGAAGCTCCAAACCCTATCACAACATTGTGGAGCCCATTTTCTGTAAATGAACACATCGTGTCAGAGGTGTGGCTGCCTACGAGGGGTAATTTTATTCTCAAACTTATCGCTGCTGAGAAAACTGGCCTTCTTGGGGAGGTGGCAGCTGGTAAGAGGGGCTATATAAGAGGGGGACCACTGTACATATATTGAACTAGTGGTCAAGATGTGCATTTTGCTGTTCACTATTCTTCAGTTTCAGCATTTTTGTTGTTGCTTTTTTATGTATGTTTGTCTGTCCATTCATTCATTATGCACACTTTTTTGTGTAGGGCCAAACTCCCAAACCAGTAAGATGTCTCTTGAAACTTGGTACATAGATTAGATTGATAATCCATATGTACCATTTGCTGTATACATTCTGGTACATAGGTTAGACATAATCCAGATGTACCATTTGCCTTATACAGTTCTGGTACATAGATTAGACTGATAATCCAGATGTACCATTTGCTATATACAGTTCTGGTACATAGATTAGACTGATAATCCATATGTACCATTTGCTATATACAGTTCTGGTACATAGATTAGACTGATAATCCATATGTACCATTTGCTATATACAGTTCTGGTACATAGATTAGACTGATAATCCATATGTACCATTTGCTATATACAGTTCTGGTACATAGATTAGACTGATAATCCAGATGTACCATTTGCTATATACAGTTCTGGTACATAGATTAGACTGATAATCCAGATGTACCATTTGCTATATACAGTTCTGGTACATAGATTAGACTGATAATCCAGATGTACCATTTGCTTTATACAGTTCTGGTACATAGATTAGACTGATAATCCAGATGTACCATTTGCTATATACAGTTCTGGTACATAGATTAGACTGATAATCCAGATGTACCATTTGCTTTATACATTCTGGTACATAGATTAGACTGATAATCCAGATGTACCATTTGCTATATACAGTTCTGGTACATAGATTAGACTGATAAAAAATAAATCCAGATGTACCATTTGCTCTATATAGTTCTTCAATTTCTGTATTTTTTAATATTTTTGTTGCATTGGTTCATTGGTTAGCCTGTTGGACTTGTGACCAAATGAGTACAAGTTTGAATCCTACCATCAGATCAAACCTGTGTTGGCTGTTGTGGTTTCTTTATGATTGGCATTTTACTCAGATTGATTTAGCGCTAAATAACCTACTTGTGTTGCTTTGCGTTGAAAAGGCAAACAATGCAATAATAATTTTTGGTTTTGTCCATCCATCCATACATCCATGAATATTGCTTGATATATTTATATTATGCTTAGGTATAGATATGTTCTTTTTCACATTTCTTTAAATTTAAATATTTTAGCTTACATTTCTGTAAGACCAATTGGGCTTTCAGTATCATCCTGCATCCATTGTGCATCATCTGTCGTGTCATCCATCTGCCAACAATTACTATTTTTAACTTCATAAAAACCACTCAACCAATAACACAGAGAGGATTATTTTGGTACTCATAATTTTGAGAAACATGTTTCTGTGTTTATAATTTTTTCAATCCTAAGACCTGCAAACATTGACAAAAAAATTACCAACAGCAAAAATCTCCAGATTTATGGTAATTTGCATTGTTTTGCTTATTTCAAATTTTTTAAATTCAGATTCTTGATGATTCTGGAAATTATTTGCCAGGAGCCAGGTGCAGCCTTTAAAAGATTCCTACCCAATATAATATCAACCTGTATGGAACAAATATACCCCATCATTGCCCAGGTAAATAAAGTTATGTCTGTGTGTATACATGAACGTGAAGACATGTGTATAACCTTTACTTTCTTTTTACTCGGGGAAATAAAAATGTAGAGGACAGGTTCAGCTATCAAGGAATCCTTACCTAATGCAATACCAATTTTTTCAGTTCTAGACTATGCCGGCCATTAGGCAAATAAATACAATCATATATATATATTGTGTTGGCATACTGTTATATTTCTAGCTTCCAAATTACGACATAAACTTATCATTTGTTCATATGCCATTCTCATCCTCAACAAGATTTAAAAAAACATACTTCCAAACAGACTACCTGTTAGGTGTTGGTGATTTTTATTCAACCTGTTAGGCCATTTGATCCAATACAGGGCTCAGCATGGTCACCATACCCTTTGTTTTGCCATTTTGTTACCAACTTCATGTCTTTTAAGTTTGGAAGGTAGTATGGTGTTATCTTCAAAATGGAAAAAATAGGACAATTGCATCAGGCAAAGAAAATCCTATCTAGAACAAGTCCATGTATACGAGCAGAAATGACTAACAATCAAATCATTCACATTGTACCTCCTACAGATGCATAATAACTGCCATGGACAGAGAAACTTGTGTATGATTGAAGTACTTTACAGATAATTTAACAGCCACTTTTGTGCAAAGTTTCTCTGTTGATTTGTATCCATTTCTGTTGAGTTTGGATGCTAATAGTTCTGGTGTGACACAGAGTGAACAACCTGTAGTTATTATGATCATTAGTGATTTCCCATACTCAGAACATAAATATCTTAACGGTTTGAAATTTTTGGCAATATCACACTGCCTTCATCAGCAACTGATGTTGATATCAACAAAATTGCTAATGATCCTGAATTATCCAGAGCAAGGAAGCAACCTTTTAAGTTGTGAACTGTATTTAGTTCTGATTGGCTGTTATTGTTTTACTCTGTACTGAAAAAGGATTGAATGTAACATTTCACAGTGTGACATCCTGGAAACCTCATATTCAATACAAGTAGATGTGAAGCAGTAGTAAAAGTGGTTATTAAGTGATCATTGAAGTGCTGAAATTATACATGGTGGGAACCAATCTGGAATATCTTCTTTTCAATTTCTGGGCATACTGACAGGATAAAATAACCAGCATGGAATTGGCGGGGCAGGGTGGGTGGTTGCATCTTTCAAACCACACAAGTTAGGCACCTTGTGTTTGTTAATTTATTGAAGGTTAGTGGGAATTGTCAATAGCTTTTCTTTGTTACCCACATAAATAAATGTATGCACCTGCTACCATTGTCTCGGAATAATTATCAGTGTAGAGAATTAAAATGTAAAAGACGAATTATTCACAGCTGCTGAAGATTAAAGAAACTTATATAGGGTAAGTATCATTTGTATATCAAGTCTTCACCTCTTGTACCAATATGAGTATTGATATGAAAATAATACATATATTGTATATCCATTGATCATTTCACCCTTATATATATCCATGTGTTGAGGGTAAATGTAGATTGTTACCACAGATTCTTTGTTACCTGGAAATGATTATGTATAGGTAAAGATAAGCAATATTCATATTATTAAGGTTATGTACTTTTGTTGTCAGTCAGATGGATGAATCGTGTATGTGTGTCTACATGGATAGAGATGCATGTTGCTGTTTGCCACAGAGTCTGATTTTTCTTTGAAATAAATACCTTAACATAGGTTCAAGGTTCAAACAATTCAGTCAAAACGAAATACCCACATCAATTTAATGAATCTACCTTTTCATTTATTTATATGGATAGAGTGTGTGTGATCCCCTTTTTATGCTAATGTTTCTTTTTCTTCATTCAGAGGCAGTCTCCAGACATTAAGCAGGTGTTTTACCAGCTTCTCCATGAGCTACTCATTAATAACTGGCGCTATTTTTTCAAAGGCTCTGTGTTGACGGCACTTCATAATCAAACAGAGACTCTGGAGAACATGGAGCAGTTTGTGTCCATTATGCAGGTTTGTATCAATTTTCTGATGGTTTCTTTTTACTTTTTCGTTATCAGAAAACCACTACTTAATGTCCAGAGAAGTTTGCCCATCCCTCTCAAAGTTGGTGGGGAATGTTGAAATGGGTTCTGTACATCTCTTCAGTCCATCACGTTTTTGGAGCATAAGTTGAAAACCATTCAAGATATCTCTGTGAAATTTGGAATATATCTTAGGTGTTGATGTGCCTCCTGCTATTCACAATTCTTCACTTTAAATATTTTTAATGTTTTTATCCTTTTGTTCATTATCCATCCATCCATCCATCATTCATACATTTTGTTTCCAGAGCATAACTCCAAAACCAATCAGGATATCTCAAATGAAACTTGATATGCATATTGGTCAAAATGCATCTTTTGATATTCTTTAATCTTCAGTTTCAATATATTTAATGTTTTTGTCCATGTCTGTCCATCCATCCACGATATACAATTTGCTCTGGGGCAAAATTCAAAAACTGTTTAACTCATTATTCTCTACCACCATGTTGATTCATCATAATTTACCTGCCAGGTCCCCTGTTTGCAGTGATGATGTGGTACAGTTAACCTTGTATATGTACCAGGAGCCATGATTGAGGAATCACATTAGCATAGAGCTTTATCCTGCATGATGAATTTGTATTACACATGCCATTGAGTTTTATTACCACCATATACCACTTAAGTATGCAGTTCAATCAGTCAGTTGTTACCTTACTTGTGCAGAGGAAATACAGAACAAAAGAGGAAAGAAAATTTGATTTTAATAGCACCAGAATTAGAGGAGTTATTTGAAAATTAAGATGAAAAACAAGAAGAACCAGCTGCCAGGAGGAAAGATTACATTACTTGCCTTGGTAGAGAATTTTCTGAATTTTCATTCAATAATATTGATCTTGAAATATCCATTGAAGAGGAAAGCAATGAATGGAATCAGTGTGAAGAGGAGGATGAGGGAAAGTAAATGAAGTAGGAGAGGATCAGTGATCATTAATGACAGAACCGACTTGAACAAGGTATTGTTTCCAGGACCAATATGATGACCAACACCTCAGGGGCATCTGCAAAAAGATGGACACCCTGTTTTCAAAACAAATGTGTTCATAATAATATAAATTATTTCATCTGACTCAGAATCTTGCTTTGATTGTAAATGTTGGCCTATGATGTGATTTGTATTTGCATCTTTGTTAGTGATGTCACCTTACAGTAAGGTAGCATTTGTGGTATTCTCATACACCGCCTATCTGTTTGCTGAGGTTTACTTATATTAATAAAAGTTTTGTTCTGTTCTGTAATGGATTTTTGTTACAACCCCAGGATCAAGGTCATTGGGAGTAGCATGTAATAAAAATTTTCATGGCAATTTGCCATGGAAGTAGCTCAAGTGTTCAGACTGTTATGTATATTTTTTTATTTTCAGTCATATGGTCAGTCATTTCTCCAATCAGAAATTTCCATATTTCGCCAGAATCTGGAGTCATTAGAAAAACTGAATGGAAAGTGGAAACTGTACAGCAAGGTATATTTGCTTTATCATTCTGGCAAAATTTGATTTTTGTACCTGTTAAGTGTAAGGGAAGTGAAATTCAAAAAAATTCATGTAATATGTAGTAACCCAAGATAAACCTGGACCTAATAATTGGGAGGTATTGTAAATTTATCAGTCTTTTCTGACAGTTTGCATTACCTGAAGCAGATGTATGACTCGCAAAATTCATGGGACTGAGGGGGATAACAGATGTATATTAATTATACATCCTTTGTAACTTTTTACGTTTAACTTAAATGTTTGGATAGTGTATAAATACTGTCGTACCTGAAATTAAAATCAACTTGGTGCAGGGATGCATCTTGATGATTTCTACACCCTCTCAGAAAAGTAAGCCTTTATGACCCATATTTCTAGCTTCACTGTTATTGGTCACATTTTGCAGTTTAAGTTTATTTCTCAAGTTCAGTTCATTCTAGAATCATCAAACATGATGATTGTATGCGTCTCTATTAGTATCAGACCTTCACAACAGGAAAAGACCATTTGTTTCATACATTTCACATTTTACTCACTTAGGTTTTTGTATTCATTACCAAAATAGGTTTTTTTTTTGTATCCTGCGTATATACCATTATAGGAGTGCCAGGTGGCTGAGTGGTCTAAAGCATTTACATTTACTGATCACTGCCATCTGTCCATGTGGGTTTGAGTCTCTGGCTTAGCCAATGTGGGTATGTTAGAAAGATGCCAGTTGCTTCCTGTGGGTCAATGGTTCATACAGAGGGTTTTCCCAGGTTCTTCCTCCACCAGTTATGCTGACCACCATGTATCTTGTGCTTAGAAGTGGCATTAGACCCCAAACAACAACAACATATATAATGTTTTATTTAGATTCATTAAATTTGATGAGGGCATGCATCTTGATGTGTACTGCACTGTTAAAGCAAATGGTCACTGTGATCCATCTTTTTTGCTTTACTGGTTAGGGTTCAATTTTAAGCACTGTTAATGCCAGAATCATAAAGCTAGATGGTGATATACATCTTTATTAGTACCACACATTCATACATTCATAACTTAAAAAGGTCACAGTAACCTACATTTCATATTTTACTGACATACATTACATTTTATATTTAGCTGGTGGCCTATGGTCATATATCTCATGAATATGCATAATCAGAAATATGTCATCATTGAGCCAATGAAATCAGCTCTTGAAAATCAACAGAAGCTACTTTTTGTTGATCACTGTCTGTGTTTGGAATAGAAAGTTTTATTGGCTCACTGAGTCAGCATGAAAGGCTGCAATAATTGGTTAAGCAGGTTTATGTATATTCATGACAAAGAAATTTCATCTTAGCAGCCATTGGTTAAAAAAGAACATGCTAGATTTTTGCACATGGCTCAAAACAATGATCAGATATGTTTCCACCTCGTGTATATATGCAGCTATACATTGAATTATTAAACTTTTGTGAGAGGATGCATTTTGATGAGTAATACACCTTTATTTAAAATTAAGCCACTGTGACCCATATTTGATGCTTCACTTGGGTTATATTTGTTGTACTTATTATTCATGCTTTTTGAATCATTAGATGATTGTTTGCATCCCTCTTATTACCACCACCCAAAAAAAGCAACTGTGACCTACATTGCATATTTTGTTGGTGTACATTAAGGTTCTGCTTTAGCTTATGACCACATGGTTGTTTTTTGTATGCTGTATACATGATAAGCTGTCCTATTGGATTCAAGATACTTAGTGAGAGGATGCACCTTAATGAGCTCTACTCTTGCATTTCAGTAATATGTCGTTATGGCCTATATTTTTTGCTTCAGAAATTAGTAAATTTTGTGTTTTTGCTCATTTTAAGACAGTGTTATTGCTTGAGTCATGAAATTGGTGATGACATGCGTCTATTTTACTATCACACCCATGCAATAAAAGCTTATCATGATCTTTATTTCATCTTTGGTTGAAATTTGAGTTTAGGTTATGACCATAAAAGTTTTTGTTCATATTATCCTACCTAGAACAATGAAGTTTGGAGAGTTGATGGACAAGTTCTATATTTTTACTGTGAAAAGAGGTCTTTGTGACATTCATTTCATGCTTCTTTGACTTTGTTGAAATTTTATATTTAATTCTCCAGTAAAGAAACTTGATGCATCTGTTAGTACTAGCCTACTCTGAAGGTTCTTTATGACCACTGCAGTAGGAAGTTGAATAAATATGTATATTCAGTGATAAGCTTCATATTAATGATGGTAAATTATATATTGTGATAGGTTACCCTCAGCTGGTTAACTCTTTATTGTATTTGTGAATGTTTATATGGAATAGAGAAGTAGACTGAATGCTGCCTACCTTTCAAGTGAGGCCTCATCTTTAATGACTAATCAGTGTAATTACTGATGCATGAACTACTTGCTCTAATGGGGGTCACTTTAATGTTGCTCAAAGCCAGAGAGTTCCACACAGTAAAATCTGGCATCATGGGTTGGACAGTGATAATAGCTTCTTAAGCAGATTTTAAGAACAGTGATTAAAATAGAACGTAAAAAACAAAACATTTTTCTCTAGGTTTTTATGCAACTAATTATAGTACCTCAACTTTGATATCACAGAATGTTTGTTTGTGTTTTATTTGAAGTCTTGTTTGCCCAGTCACAGATGGTTGGTTGTTTGGGAAGCAGGCAGTTTGGTTGGTTGGTTTAATGGTATGTCAAACAGTAATGACGATGTACTGCTGATTAAAAGTTAAATTTTAAATATAAACAACATTAAAAGTTAAAGAGATAAAAATATAATGTGCTTTTATTGCTGAGATCGTGAAGGAGGTAAAAAAATTTAGTAAAATTCATGCTTACTTATGAGGTAATCTTGTATCTGATTTTCTTGTCTTCTTACCATTCTGGTAACCACATGTCTGAATCTGTTTTGCTCAGACATGAAAATATATGCTTAACAGTATATCATCATGATCTTGGACATGTTCACCATTGCAGACGCATATATATTAATGGCATGATCTTGTATCTGATTGGTTGTACTTGTTACTACTCTGAAAATAACATTTCTGATCCAGTTTTGATCAAACTTGAAATATGGGATTATGTCATCAGGGTAGGTTCAGTAATGAGCAAGATCCACCTGTATTAATGAAGTTATCCTGCACTTGATTGACTGAGCATGCATGTCATATTTGTTATCTGATTTTTGTCAAACTTGAAATACAAGCCGATATTACTGAGATCTTGGACAAGTTCAGAATTTAATGGGCTTCGTGCATACTAATGAGATAATATTGCATCTGATTAGCTGGTCTTGCTACAATTATAGATGCCATATTTCTGAATTGATTTTGATCAGACATGAAATATATACTTACAATATCATGATCTTGGAAAAATTCACCATAGGCAAGATGCTTGCATATTAACGGGTGATCTTGCATCTGATTGGTTGTGCTTGTTACAGTTTTGGAAGTCTTATTCATGAATTTTGATCAGACTTGAAATATGGCTTATATTGTTCAGATCTTGGATGAGTTCAATGATGAGCATTATCCAGACATATTAATGAGGTAAATCCTGCATCTGGATAAATTTATTACTTTTCTCAAAGCCATATTTTCTGAGCTTGATTTTGATAAAACTTGGAATATATGCTGATATCATTAAGCTTTTGTATAAAATGGATAATGAGTGACATCATGAATATTATTGATGTGATCTTGTGTATGATTGGTTGAATTTTTATCACTCTGAATGCCATAATTCTGATCCAGTTTTGATCAACTTGGAATATGGGCTTATATCATCAAAATCATGGATGAATTGGGTAATAAGCAAGATTCACACATATTAATGAGGTGATCTTGCATCGGATCTTTAATGACTTAAATTATGAGCAAGAGACTTTGCGTATTAATAATGCCATTATCTTTTGGCATCATTTTTATCAGGATAGGAGTCAGTTCACAGAAAAACTGGCCTTATGACAGAACAATTTCAGTATTTACTTTTTTAAATTTTGTAAATGAGTAATGTTTAGAATAGATAATATAAAATTTTAGCCCCATGGTGTTAGTATTTTATCCATGGGCTTCAGATGGAATGTATATTGTTTTCACAGTGCAACATCCTGATTTTAAGCACCATTGCACAAACTGTTACATAATAGTTGAATTGATTACATAAATAGAGTCATCAACAATTTCTCATTAAAACTTATTTCATGGCATGAAATGATGTTTACATATTAAATACTGAAATTTTAGCAAATTGGGTTCAATATTTATGATGCATCTTTTATTATCAACACACACATCTTTTAACTTTGTTATGAGTGGAACATTAGAGTTGTGACATATTCTTCCGTGAAACAAGTTTTGTTTTCAGACTAGTATAATCAAATAATAACAATCAACATCTGGTGATGCCAATATTAAATTTCATTATTATAACATATAACATGACTAAAAGTCAGCTAAACAATAGCACGAAGCTACTCCTCTGGAGGTCTTGGCAAGTTATGTCCAGATAGCAGGTCCTGGCAAATCCTGTCACATTCTTAAACAAAATACATTTGACAGTGTCAACCCAGCCCTGCACTCTGCATCAGGTTAGGATGCTTGTTGATAACTTTTCATCACTACACCATTAGATTAATTATCAATGACTTCCTCCTCACTATTGGATTCTTCATCCTCAGCGTTTAAATTATCCACATTATCAAGAAATGATCTTGAACTTTTCACAAAGTCTGTCATATTAAATGGAACGCCAGCATCATCTGGTACTAGCAAGAGAGAATGGGGTGTAGATGAAAGGACCCTACCAAAGTATTCTGCAAATATATCTTCACAATTCATAATTAATACGCAAAATGTTTCAACAACTAATTGTATTAAAAAAATTAAAAATACAGTGCAGTTAATGACTCTTTCATTTTTATTTCAATTGTTGTGGATATTTTCCCAATGGTCTAGACCAAATATTTTTAATGTAAATAACCAGATAATATTTTTAACTGCTTCTCATTAGATAAATATGACAACACTGATTGACATACTATAATTTATCTAAAGGTGCCTGCTTAAAATACCTGCTGAAACAAATTTTCAAAAAGGGTAAAACAGCATCAAAGCTAATATATGAATAAACTAGACCCTTCTTTCCAACCATATCAAAATACAGTCAAGAATAAATATGGTGCCATGCACCACTCCTTTTCTAGCTCATTACAGCAACCCATTGATACAATTGCAGATTTATGGTTTTATTTTTTGTCTATGTACCTGTAGTATCTTCATGTATTGGTTAAATATTTTATTTACAGTGTTGTTTGCATTTTCACATAAATGAGTGATGTTGGAAATCAACCTAGACCTTCTTGAATACAGTAAGGCATTGCCCCTTATGTTCCTGACCTACAGTTAGGCTAAATTTTTGATCATATAATATCTAGACTTTGTTTTCTATGAATTGTATATTTTCCCTAATTTATTTGCCTTTGATTTACAAAAAATGTAATCTAATTAGGAGGTACTTCCTAGATACAGCTATGTCTGCCATGATTTCCCCATGACATGTTCACTTTCAGTTTCAGACTTATTTAATAAAGAAAATAATGCAAACACTGCAGTTAAAATCTTCAAAAATATTTATTTGCAAATTATAAATTTTCACTGATTCTGTTTATTAAACATAAATTACTATTTACACATTAATGAGAATTAACTCTTTTAATTTAATTTATCAATGAGAGAGAGAAGTGACAATGGGCAGTTTCTGGGGGACTTTCCAGTTGTTCTCAAAGTGGGGGTGGATGAGCTTATTATTGAGAATGGGCATATCATCATCAGAGAAATAGAGTAGTAATTTTTGGAATTTCTAATCTGCAAAAGAACCCTAATAAAAGCCCCAAAAGCATGATCTCTCACATGAAATAGATTGCTTGAAGTTTATTTACAAATTTACCTCAGCTGCTACTTCCTTTTTCTCAGACAATTTTCCAGGAGATAATGTTGTTCCAGTTCATGAACGTCTTGGTACAGGTGCTCATCCACAAGTCACATGACCTTCTTCAAGAAGAGATTGTAGTTACAGTTTATAACATGGCCTCAGTTGACTTTGAGAAGTTCTATGTGGAATTTCTGCCGCAATTTCTAGCAGAATGTGAGGGACTGGATGAGAATCAAAAGTCAATACTGGGAAGGAACTTCAAAATGGACAGGGTAGGATTCTGTGGAATTCTCACAAGTTTTTGTTATATAGATGATGTGTTTTTACATGCTTGTATGTCAGGTTCAACTGCAGATAACATAGACCCTGGTCTGCCAGTGCATTTTGACAACACATCTTGATCTTTGCAGTTTTCCATTGGATCTGTTTTGTAAGCAAGTATATACATAACATATAAGTACAAACCTTTCTTTCTTGTCAAAACTCACATCAGATATTCATTACTTTTTTAGTGCGTGTGTCTCAGTTTTGGCATGCCTCAAAGCAACAAAATGGTAGCTAAAATATTATACCTGCCAACCTTCCAGAAAGTGTTGGTGATTTTTTTAGACTTGAAATGTGTTTTTGTTTGTCCCAGGCGGTGTCAGTTTGTGATAAATACATAATGTTGCACAGTTGAGAATAAAATATCTACTCCCTTTAGAAGATTAATTCAGACTATCTCCTTATTTGAGCTTTGAAGCATTTAACATAAAATCAGACTTGAAGCATTTAACATAAAATCAGACTTGAAGCATTTAACATAAAATCAGACTTGAAGCATTTAACATAAAATCAGACTTGAAGCATTTAACATAAAATCAGACTTGAAGCATTTAACATAAAATCAGACTTGAAGCATTTAACATAAAATCAGACTTGAAGCATTTAACATAAAATCAGACTTGAAGCATTTAACATAAAATCAGACTTGAAGCATTTAACATAAAATCAGACAAACCTTTAGGCTTACCATTGTTATATACCATCACCACACACACATGTTGACACTCACATAATCGCAACCATACAGACAATAAATAGAAATACACAAAGTTTCTGTCTTTAAAATCCACAGGACTGTGGAATATATTAGTAACTTGATTTGCCAGTTTTGGAGGGTTTGTAGATGATGAAAGTGTCATTACTGTTCACTTTTAGTCATTGGAGACTAGATGGTACCCTAGTTCCCCATTTCAAACTTACCCATATATTTATTTTTGTATTTTTCTGACCATTGAAAATGCTCTTTCTGTATTTTATCCTGATGCTTGGCAGTGTTGCTGTTATTGATATGATATATGACAGAATGACTAAAGTCAGTATGGGAAAAGTATAAAATGCACTCCCTTTTTGCTGAGCTTCACAAAATCAGACTCCATCAACCCCAAGAGTTCAACATTTAGTTTTGTTGGGTGCTGCTCACTTAACTGATGACTCGTTCTTCCCTGCATCACAACTGCATTTAGACATTTAGACATTTTGCATTGAAAAATGAATGACACTTTCACACAGCTCCCAGCAGAGATCACTAACAACCAAGTGCTTTGCACTGTACATCTGCAGATGCAAAACAGCTGCCCCAGACACATTCATTTCTGTGAGTGAAAAGGAAATTATCGACAACACCCTATCACAAATGAACAAGGTGACTATAACTTGTGTAGTTTGGAATCTGCCTCCTTGCTGATTCTATGCTAATTTTCTTTTGATTATATCCCATCAACATATTTAGTCAGGAATTTCATATATCAGTGTTAAAGTTGACATTCCAAACTAGTTCCCATGTATGATTAAAATACGTTACAGATCATTTAATGACCACTTTTACGTGAAGTTTCTCAGTTGATGCATATCTTTTTAGAGCAAGACTTGACATCAGTACTTCTGGTGTGTCATGCAGCGAACAAGCTTCAGTTCTGATTGGTAGATATTGTTTTACTCAGTATTGGAACAAACAATAAGCACCAATCAGAATTGAATATAGCATATTTCATTGCATGATGCCTTAAGTGTAGCTCTCATGTTCAATACAAGTTGATAAGATGTGAAGCAACAAAGTTACTTTGTGTAAAAGTTGTTATTAAATTATTAGTGAAGTACTTAAATCATACATGGAGAACAAATCTGGAATGTCTTCATTTAAGCTGATGTGTGTTATCAGTTGCTGAGCATGCTGACATGGTAAAATAATCAGCAAGGAATCGGCCAGTGGAGGGCAGTATCAGTCACCTTGTTTTTTTGATAATTTTGGGAAGGCAAATGGGTGTTGTCAATAAATTTCTTTCTTACTGACACAAATGAAAAGGAAAAACAACTGCTGAAGAGTAAAGTAGCTTTGTATAGGGTATCAGCTTGTATTGATTCTTCACCTGTTGTATTGATATGAGTATCAGTATGTAAAAAATTTCAGTATATCAATCATTTCATCCCCAGTGAAAATGTCACTAATGCCTACCGGTGGCAACACTTTAAGAAATCAGTAGCAATGAAATAAGCTTTGTCAAGTGAATTTTGTGTTATAGTCTTATATTTTAATTTGGTTTCAGTGTAATCATTCTAGATGTGATATACTGTCTTGTATTCAAATACCAGTCTTAATTTCTGTGAGAACCTAATTAACGGCTGATGATGTTTGATCTCCATTTCACCGACATTGGTTGTATTGTTATATTCAATTAAAATTGGACCTGCCTTATTTTATATTTTAATGTTAATTCTGTCTTCTGTATCAATTAAATAAAGGGAAAGGAATAAATAATAAAGATAAAAGGCATGCAAATCCTACCTGCATAAGAGCTAGGGGTCATAGTCATTTCTCAGTTCAACTCATTTCAGTTGACCACTTGAACACTTATAAATATTGTGTAAGTAACAATTCAACTACCTTGAATTATCATTCACAAACTCAATGAATCCAAAGCTTTGTTTCAAAGGTACTGTTCATTATGGAAAAGTGAGTTCCAGAGTTTGATGTAAAAAAATTACTGACTGGGCACTCAGAGGTTTGCTCAGAGATGAGCAGAAGTTTCACTGTTACTTGCATTGAAATCACAGCATCAGTATTTCATTAATAAAACAGTTTTAAAAAATTGAGTTTCAACATTGACTGTTTTTGCACAAAATGTCTTTCCTTTTAAACAAAGGAATTTTTTGTTTTGTGCAAAAATCAAGGACATAATACACAGTGTTTTGTAAATATACAACAAGGCACTCATGTACATGTATTGAATCCTCTTGGAGTTGTTTGTTACAATCTTTCAGAGAATAGGTATCTTGAAAACAAAGATAACTTATTCTGAAAAAAGAACATTTCATTAGAAAAAGCTTTTTATTGCCAACTATATCATCTTTGTTATAAAACAACTATTTGGCCATTAAACAGCACTACTACCTCCACCTACTCCATTTCTCTGTCTTCTCAATGTCTAGCCAGGATGGCACCCCGTTATTCATTTTTCAGAGATTCCTCAGTAACTTGCACTCTTGCTTATCATATGGTCAATTGTTTGGATCCTGTTTTGCATGAGTTATCAAGGAAAAGGTGTATTTTAATCCAGCATTCTATATCTGACATCGTGGTACTTGTTTACTTTCAGGACCTTCCCACTTTTACACAGAGCCTTCACAGATTTGTTAACGATCTGAGATATTACCGTCTTGTCAACAGCAGTCTGCCTTCGGGGTCCTTCAGTTTTTGAGATGGATTCATCTTAGGCAAACAGAAATTTACTTTCTGCCTTGGAATATTTTAATATCTCTAAGAGATGCACTTGCTAAAGGCATTTTTTTAACCTCTGGTCTGTAATGCTTTCTATTCTGGAGTGAGTTCATCTTTTGTTGTAGGTTCTACAACTAGTTTTTTTCTTTTACACAACATGTAACTATATTAAATAGTTGATCAGTACTTTCTTCATGATGTAAAAGTATTTGAAAGAGCCAGTAACATATTGTTTCTTCCAACCTGTGTGCTTTAACAATCAAAGTAAAATTAAATAAAACATTATTACAGTTGGATACATCTTTTCATGAAACATAAATTGTGCAATTTTAAATAATTTTGTGGACTTCCTTGGAAGATGTGGATGTTTACTAAATTTTTTTTGAGGTTAAAACTACCCAAAATAATTTTTGCCAGCCATGAATATGGTTGAGGATAAACTGTTACCCTCCACCTTCCATCTTTACGTTTAAGTTTTGTTTTTAGGTCATGTTTTTTCAGGAATTTAGGCTCTACACACACATTTTAATTTAGTATTTTTCACTGAACAAGCAGTAATGTATAAAAATTAATGTGATAAGTAATAAAATAATATATACAGATATTGAACTCAGAAAGAAATATTTCTCTTATTGGCTCAGAAATATTTCTCATACCATCATTAGAAGGCTGCAAACCCTTTAAGCTGTAAATGTTTGGATATTTCACGAAAGAAACAAAGGCTTCAGCATTTTCTGATGTAAATTGCCTAGTTTAGTTTACAGGCTGTAAATATTTACAAAATCATTAACCATGTCAATAAACATGCATGTAACAGGACAAAAGCCAGGTTGGAATTGAATTTATCAATGACACTGTAAGCAGTTTTGTGAACGAGATGTTTATTTATAATGTAATTGAATGAAAAATCAATCTGACAGTATGATGTGCACAGATTTCAACAACTGATGTAAGAAAATGATATCGTTCCTAAATGGAACTAATCAGAACATGTGACTTCAAACAAGAATCAACATGAAATTTATAAACAGCTGTGATATATGGATCTTTCAACATGGATGATTATTGTATAGAATTTACACGCAGTTGTTAACCATGTACAAATCTATCACCAAAAGTGATCAGAGTATAGATTTATAAAAAAAATCACAGGAATATGTGATTCTATCACCAAGGGTGATCAATGTATAGAATTTGTACAAAAATATGAATACAGTAAAACCTGTTATGAGAGTCCGCCCCTTCTCCCAACAAAAAGCGGTCTCTCAAGACAGGTGGTCTCTCATAGCAGGCTTGTACAAAAAGACCAGTTTCCAAGGTCCAGTTTCAGAACAATTTCAAGAAAAATAACCACAATCACTGTCCATACATTTTATTCTTTATTAATATTTCTTGCTAAAATATTGTATGCATTCATCTAAAAACAAAATTATATAGCAATAAAGATATACTTCTGTCATTAAACGTGAAATCACATTTACATTTGAAGATCACATAGTTTAGCATATGAAATTGTTTCTGAATTACTTCTTTTTCTTTATAACAACCTAAATTAGTTTTACCAACTTTAAACCGCTTTTTTGCAAGTGGTCTGCTCTTTTTCACTTCTTTCAGTTACAGTAATTATTTTCTCCAGCCTTAAAATGTGCCTCTTTTTAGTTGGAGGTGCATCCATTGTCATTAAGGTTCTAGGTGTTAAAACTATTAGTGCTCAGTTGTAATATTGAACATAAAGATGGTTTTGACTGGGCTGTGGGAAAATATGAAAAATCTATACATGTGCATTGCATATCTAACAATTAATGAAATAAAAAGAAACATTTATCTCACCCTGAAACAGAAACATTTACTCAGAGACAAAAGTCAACGGCTTCATTCAAAGATGACATACTAGGATTAACTCTATAAGCTAAGTGTGTAACACGGTCACACCAACTTGAATAGACGACAGCTTTGTGATTGGGCTGTGATCACTTAACATCGGGGGGGAAAAACAACAAACATCACAAGTCTTGAACACTATCAATCGAATCCCACAAACGATTCTCTCTTGCTGTTTTAATAGACGGTGACCTTATTCACCCCCGGCAATATGGATTAACTCTAAAGACAAACAATATACGTGACCACTAGGTCAACTTTGGCACCACAACGGCAATTCATGACATGTACATTAGCCTGGTTTACGGACTGTAGCATCTATCACCAGTAGCAACAATCCTTTTTTTTTTAATATTCCTTTCATGCTTGTTTTTGATCAGAACAATCGTTACTAATCAAGTGGTCATTGTAACAATTGATTACATATAGGTCAGTGGTGTCCATCTGTTCTCGCGATACAGTCGTTCACATGGATGTCAGGTCCTGCAATTAAGGCCAGGAAGCAGACTAAGTGCAGGAATAATTAGTCTGGTTCCCTGCTTTGTATGCTCCCTGCGTTGCTCACCCTATACGAAAAGCGGAGAACAACACAGGAGCATACCAAGCAGGGAACCAGACTAGGAAATAATCTACATATACTTTAATCTGGTTTATGACAGAAACTATAAAACACAATAAGCATAGCCAAAATATTCAGACATCGATAGCCAGCCTATTTTTTTTTATTTTTTTGTTTTTATTTAGAACGGTATGAGAGGTTGTTCTTACAGTGATTAAATAAAGGTCGGTGGAGTTTATCCTCATTTTTGTGATGCGGTCGTTGATAGCAGTGTCGAAATGCATATTTTGCCAAGACATCGTGGTCGCTGGTCGCATTCAGCAGGTGGTCGCTCATAACAGGGATTATATAATAAAATCGATCTGTGCATTACGATTGTGGTCAGAAATGACAGGTGGTCGCTTGTAGCAGAGGTCGCTCATGACAGTTTTTACTGTAATGTATGTTTTATCCACAAGAAGGATGCTGTTGTATTGATTTTCGCTCATATAGCAGACCTGCCAACCCTTAAGATCTTGTCATAGGTCTTATGAAGATGACCCTTAAAATACATACGGAATAAAAGGAAAAAACTACAGAAACATAACAGTTGCCATAAAATCCAGATAATTGGCTCATCCTTGTTTGATATGGATCTGGGTTTCATATTAGAATTAGTGGCGTTAGGGAATCAGACTAACTTTACCTCAGTACATCAGATGCTTTAAACTGCACATATTTTTTTTCATGAAAAGCATCTGCATGATCAGACTTTTAATTATAGAATTTTTGAATATGGGGGCGTTCACCAGATATGTACTTTTGAGAGAGTGATGTATGTAAGGTGAAGTTGTTTGCATATAAAACATGCACAGTGGAGAGAATGTTGGCATACCTCTATGCTACTTTGATGTAATGTGGCTGATATTTCTTTGGCTATTGTACTTTTGAAATTGTAAATGATCTTAGCACACTGCTAACTAAAATGACTGCTCCCTTGTGCTCCAGAAATCAGCCTGAATTTGTCTAAAGTACACTATCCTTAGCAGCTATTAAAATAGGGAAAATGAATTTTGCCAGACTAGACAATACCAGCTTCTGAAACTGCAATGAATGAATTACCAAATATATAAAACGTAAAAAAGGTTATCAGCTCTATTTTTTACAATTTATGTCTGAAGTTCAGGAAGTGAAAATGACCAAGTGGAGCTAGCACTTTTTTGAAAGGTGCACATCTGGAGTAAGGCCAAGCTGTATACTCTATAACCCATATTGCACCCATCAATCATACACCAAAATAAAGGAAATTAAAGGTTCTTTGAACAATACCTAAGATATACAAGGTCTTTTTTAAATAGCCAGTATAACCAATGAGGAAACCCGGGGAAATTCATTTTCTTTAAAATTCTAACGCTAAACAAAATACGAAACTGTAGAGCACCACCTATGGCATCCAGCAAGTGATGCATGTTAAAGATGAAAGGGAAAATAAACCTTTTAAAAAGTGTTAATAATCAGCACAGAAGAATAAAAAGGAATATTCAGATTCTTGTGAATAAAAGCAGGAAGGGACACAATTACGTTATTGGACATCACGTGTCAATTTGAGTATGTCTTTTGGCAGGAGATATGATTGCTGTCATCATGTGAAATTGAAGAAAATGCCAAGAATTATGTCAGGTTGAGAAATGGCAACAAGCCATTGAGCTGCATAGGGTTTGGAACTGAAGTTTGTGCAACTGTACTTTAGTGGTAAATAAGGTCTGTGTAATTTACAAACTTTTCAGTTGAACATGACGTTTACCGTTGCTGCATGTTTCAAATACCTAACTTTTAAATACATTTTCCAGCTTTACAATAGCAGTTTATGATATTTTGTTACACCTTACTGAAAACTGGTCAAAATTACGGAGACAATCAACTGCCTTACTGTCAGGGTTGGCAGGTCTGATAGAGTGATATTGAATGATTGATTTCACTCTTAAATGATTTTGAATAATAATGATTAGAAAATGGAACAATGTACTTGTGGCATCCAGTTGATGATCATAACATATTTTGAGTACCACAGCCCTCAACAAATAGTCAAGGAGCCACCATGGATGTTACATGCCTTCCTGTCTGTTGAAGAATCCTACAAAAGCCTCTTATTCTCTGTACACCCATTGGTTTTGAAGATGTGGTCCCTCACTATGAGTAAACCAATGTTGTCATCTAAGCCAATGTCACCATCAACAGAAGCATACAGGTTGCACACAACCCTATAGAGTTCTATGACTCTATCAAAAACGGTTATAATATAATGACTGAGCCTTATGGGACATGGTTATGTAAGAATACAGTAATGTACATCACACATTGGCACACGTGAATTGGCGTCATTACACATTAAATCATTTCATAAAACTACTACAAGATTATTATTATAACTACATTCGTACATGAATATTATGTGTCCAACAAGAACAATCACTGAATTATAAGATATTACTCATCCATTAATGCATGAAACATAATTGAATTCATTTTGTCTAACCAGTTATAAAACAGCTAACTTGAAACCCACTTATCAAAATGGCTATCTTGAAACAGACTGCTCAGTTTGATAGCAGTGTTATGTCACATTCTGAATATTCAGTATATAAAACAATTCTGTCACACAAAATGGGTAGCAAAAAAAAGAATGCAATTTTATATTTCACATATATTTTCACATATCTCTACAGATGATTGCTAGTTAGTATGTGTGCTTGCAATATCAATTTTTTTCATCAGTTACATACCCCAATATAGCAAAAACCTGAGGATATTTTACCAAAATTGTCAGATATGTCCAACAATTGACTAATCAGACACTCTTTTAAATGTTAATTATGTTAATAACATAATTAAATTGTCTCACAATCAGTTGTTTAATCAACTTGTTCACAAATGTGATCAGGTATGGCAATGGAACCAACCAAAAGGCATACTAGGTACTTGAGAATCTTTGTTTCACAGATAGGATTTATTATGGAGAAATGAGTTTCACAGTTTATAGTGAACTTAAAATTCCAGAATTGGCATTTGGAGATTGCTTAAGGATGAACAAGATAACAGTGTTAGATACCCCCTGGCAAAGATCAATTGATATTTAAAATTACTTAAGTTTTAAAAATTGGTATGGGATACAAACTGCCAATGTTAAGGCAAGTACTACAATGCTGCTTTTGCTATTACAGCTTCCAGCTCTACATGAACCACAATTGACCATAACAATAATAGTAACATGATAAGAGCAACAGCAGTGTCATCTGATATGATGAATAATCTTACCGCTACCACTTCCTACTGCTGCCACTGCTATGTTTGAAATAAAAGCATAAGTAGAATGGTTAAATGTGTTAATGACTTGGGAATGATGCATAGATTACTTTTGTTTGCAAAGACAGCAATGCTGATGGATTTTTTTTTTTTCCTCTTTGGAATTTGAAGAAAAGAAGAAAATATGAAGAAAATCTTGATGACATACAAGTCTGCAAGGAGGGTTATCAATAAAATCTAGACCTGAATCAGCAATCTTGCTCAAATGGGATATTCCCTTGACAGAAAAATTCATTTTGTGCAAGAGTGAAATAATGTAGTAGATGTGGACAGCACTCATGAGGTCTAAGAAAATATAATCCACTAAGCTGTTCTCTGCCACTTTTTATTATTTTCAGACATGACCAGCTAGATTTTTGTCATAGTTAGCAATTGTTTGTTGTCTTTGTTACAGGGGCCACCTCATTTGATGCAGTGAAGGATTTATTAATTTTTTTCCACCAAACTTGCCACAGCTTTGAAAACAAATTAAAGCAAGTATCATTTAATAATCTACATACATGTGTTGAACTGCATAAAAAAGGAACTATATTTTAATAGCATTACTTAAGCATATTATATGGTTAGTACTTCAAAAATAATTTGATGCTTTAAAGTATGATAAAGGGCAAGTTTTCACCTCAGCCAAATGATATATCACCTCATAGTAAGTAAAAGCTGTTTTGTAGAGGATGATTCCACCACAAATTTTGGATTTTATGCTGCTTGCAGTGTACAGATTCAATTGTTAAAATGACATTTAGATCGAGACAACAACTCAAATAATTCTTCTGTAAATTGCATTATCAATTCCTAATACTCGGAGTTTATTACATGTCACTCTCTGAATCAACCAAGTATCTAATCCAATGGCTGTTGAATTCAAAACTGAATGGATGTATGCATTGTTCCCCAACCAGAAATATCAGAAAATAATAAATGGGTGCAGTGAGCAGCTTCCTAGTCAACCAGAAAAAAAATCAAAATAAAAAAAGTCGACAATGAGGTTTTAGCTGTTGTCAGATTTCAGTGATATTTTTTAGTGGTCAGAATTCAAAGTTCTAAGTAAGATGTAGAATTTTTTTTCCCTCCACCTTGAGACTTGCTCGCAAATTAGCGGTCAGATATCCAGTGCATTCTTGCTTTACAGAATTCATTTATAATTTTAGTACATGTATCTCCATGTTTTCTGGCTTGTGGCAGGTTTTCTAGGGGAGAATTAAGTTATTGTGTTGGCAAAATTAAGCCAACATCTTTCATATAAACATGACTCGGCTGACCATGAGAAGCCTCTCATTGTCTAAGGGTCATCAGTTTACTTTGTTGTGCATTGAATGAAGTGGATCAGCTATCCATTGTGTAGCATTATTTGCTCACAGGAGACCATTACACGAGACCCAGAAACTAATAAGCAGTGATCAAAAATAATGCTTACTGTGTCGTTGCTAGTTTTCAGTACCATTTAATTATTTGTAATCACAGGGGAGATATCTGAAGCTTAAATTTAAAAAAAAACACAATCATCTATAAACAGCTTCAGAACAACTTAAAATGTCATCCATGAAACATGTTCAAAAATAACATTGTTGGCCCAAAAATTTCATAGCTAAATTTTAAAATGGTTATATAAGTGGACATGATTTTCTTCAAATTGAATATATCGCAAAATGAAGAACTGTAAACACCAGAATTGTAGAATTGATTTGTGAGACCGCACTTTTGGACTTATTTGTTTATTTTTGGTGAAGCCAGATTGCTTTGTCATTAACTTAAGTACACTTGTAGTACATGTATATGCCACTTAAGCAGCATGAATCACCAAATGATAACATACATGCAATTATAAAGGAGGATTACTGGCAGGAAAAATGAGGGAATACCTTCTCTGTATATATCTTACCCAGTGCAATAGTATGATACTCCAGAATGGGAAATTAAGACAAAATTGAACATTTGCAATGATCAGTTTCTCTTTTTTAATATGACAATGTATCTTTTTAAAAAAAATAAAAAGCCAGTTTTGTTCATCTATATACAATGTACATTTGGACAATATTGTGTGTGAAGTGTACCTAGATTTTTCCCACAGGCAGTCCCAGTTATGAATAAACAAAACTACATTTGTGTTCTTCTATGAGTGGGCAGAAAAAACGAGTTTGATATGGCATCGAAATATATCAAGGCCATGAGGCAGGGACTTGTGTTCTTATGCTGTAGCAAATGAGTTTTTTACCCCAACTCTGAACAAAGCACTTGTCCCCTTTTTATTCACGCATTCTTTTAAAACAATTTAATATATACTTTTTATTTTATGAATTAGGCATTTGCTGTTTTATGAAAGATATTGTGTAACCCTGTGGAAAAAAAAAAAGTAACGGGCTGTATACTGTGGAGTTGCACCATAGGTCTGTGTGCATTGCAGACAAGTGGATTTTTTTCTTACTTCTCAAATGCAAGATTTTGGACCAGTACTTGCTAAATACACATTCTCTACATCTTAGCATTTCAGGCCAATTTCAGAGACTAATCGTAATT
Source organism: Megalonaias nervosa (assembly GCA_016617855.1). Taxonomy (NCBI): domain Eukaryota; kingdom Metazoa; phylum Mollusca; class Bivalvia; order Unionida; family Unionidae; genus Megalonaias; species Megalonaias nervosa. Next base: position 19,172 of record JAECUM010003113.1, on the reverse strand, counting down.
AAATATGTTCAATTCGATACAGAAAGCTCATTAAAAATTCCCTAATATTTTTAAGAAAATGAAGATCCTATATCTTTCTGACATGCAGACTGGATTTTTAATATTCATTTGGATATTTTTGACAAGAAAAATTCTGTTTATTTTATACTTGAACAGTCGCAAGAATTTAAAATGTAAACAAACTTACAGTTTCCAGCATGTGTCCCAGTGATGATAAAGCCTCAACAACATAAGATAAAATTCTAAATTTGCATCACAGTCAGAACAGCTGCTGCTCGCTGTGATATTTTTTTATGTTGCAAATGTTTGTTAACTTTTTCCTAGATTTACTATACAAATTTAATTCCTCAGTAAAATTAATAGATAGACAAAGTTACTCCACTTAACCTTGCTTCGTAAAAACTATATAAGAAAGCATTCCATTGACCATATTTGTTGAACTCGGAAACTGAAATGGATTTGAGGTAAGAGGTATTTCAGATGAATTACATTGTGGAATGTCTCTTCTCTGTCTTATCAGTGCTGCAGCTGGGAATAAGATCAATAGGTGCATGGTTCAGAAATTTATTTTCTTCCATTTCTTAAGACCTTTTTGTTTAAGTTCTTTTCACCCAGAATTTAGCACTCTGTGGCAGTTAGCAAACTCATTTAAGTGCAAATTCTGAAGCCGTAGCTTCTGTCCTTGAGTATCTGTTTATAGCTGTGTTGTTAACTATTTGATATCTGGGTTCATGGTGCAAACCATCCAATTTCATGTAAATAACTAGATAGGCATCAATTTAAGTGCCTAATTAAACATGGGTAAAGATTTGTCTGAATGTAGGGACATTTGTAACCATGCTTTGAATTCTGACATGACTCCCGGAATCTTATTTTGAATATTTTTAAAAACTTTTCAATACAACATCAGTGGCAAAGTACTTGCTCACTTTCTCACTCTTACATACACATTTGGCATCACTTTGCCTACCAGCTTCATTTGAGAACTCGTCAGATATTCTGTCCAAAATTTTATCAACCTTTTCTCTGCAGTAGATACTGTGAAATGCCAATAAACTGCTCTTCACTACTTATGGCAATCCCCCATTATACCTAGTGGCAAAAACAGCCATTTTAATCCGATATGACTGCATTTCTAAAAATTACAAGTATGTGTTGACATTTTTTAATAATGTAGAATGTATAGCAATAAATAATTCCCGATATTTTATAAGTGGACTGTTATTGAATTCTTTAAGTTGTAAAAGTAGTGCCAGGCTAGGTATGTGATACAGACATTTTAGGTGTGCGATACAAAATCACAGATTGAACATCCGTATCGAATGTCATATCAACCTTAGAAGATTAAATGAGTATATACATTTAATAAATAAAGAAATAAGGAGAGTATAGAGAACCAACAATTTTTAATTTAATTTTTTTTTAATGTCTGGGGTTGATATTGGTTTGGAGTTCAAGGCTTGACCTTCAGATGTGTATCTCACAGGAGATCGCTAGCTCTGCATGGCTGTGTTCACTTTATGAATTTCAGAGGTAAATTTTTTATATTTAAAAAAAAACCATAATAACTTCCTTTTCCTACATATGGTTAGGGGTGGGGCATCCACTTAAAAATTGTTTTATGGCAAAAGGTTATGTTGGCAGCTAAATTTAGGGGTGATACATATGCAAAACAGTTTTAAAACATGCCATGGTTACATCATCCAATGATCATAATTATTTTGTATTGTGTGTATGTGTGTGTGTGTGTGAGCAATTACAAGTGACATTTGAGAGCAAAATAGTGCAAAATGTCAAAATTGTACTATTTCTAAACCACTATTACAAATGTAAGCTAAGGTTTTATTGATATAATCTATAAAAGTAAAGACTTTTCATTCAGTTTTAGTGTTTCAAGACTAAAATGGAGTCTTAAGAATTTTTCCTAACTTTCTGTTCTTCAGGATGAATGACAAATATGCTTTAATAGTTTCATCTGGAATGAATTGAAAACCACAGGCTGCTTTAAGAAAATGATCAGTGCTACGCTTACTGTAAAGTCCAATTAAATGCTAACACTGGAGAAATGTTAGCATGAAAAGCATGCAACAGGTATTTAATACACAACAGAATATAATCTTGCAGTAAGAAATGTTAATACATAAATGCCTTGTTAAAATATAAACACTAAAAGTACCAAAGTATTTTGCACTCTTCATCTTTCAATTCACACTTCATATCTACATTCAGTCATTACAATTGTTTCAGGTCAATATGTGACAATAATAACAATTTCACCACTTAAATAAAAATTTTGACTCTCTCAATGGGGGCTAATCATGAGCTAGACTCTGCATGAAATGTACTGGACATGATGGTAATAAATCCTAATCTGCTTGGCATGAAAAAAGAATTCTGATTTCAAATTTACACATATACCTAACTAAACCAATTTGTATATCAAAATACTGTGGTACAAGACCACAGTGTGACTTGGGCGGATCCCAGTCTTAAGTCTGGGCTCCTTTTAGATGTCTGAAGATGAGGGGTGGGAGAGAATTATCCCTCTAGTTAAAGTGGTACAAAATTTTATTATACAGGCATGACATTCTTCTTCTTCTTCTTCTTATTATTATTATTATTATTATTATTATTATTATTGTTATTATTATTATTAATATATGAATATGAATATTTGATTGGGAAGAACCCAAAAATGAATTTTAATATTTTTTTTTAAACACCAAGGAGACCATTTCATAGTTTGCATGAAAATTTCCTTTATAAATCATTAATCAGTCAAACCAGTCAGAAAGTGAATGGTACAAGTTAAACAAAGAAGTAAAAAGTGAAATACCTAGTAGCAATAGCAAAAGCTCTATGGAAAACAGAAGAGGTAAATAAAATAATACCACATAGTGTTATGTATATTTAATTTGTTTTATTTGTTTGTTTTTTTAAATCAGTATATACTATGGATAATTGTATTTTGGACTTGACCTTGTGTAAAGTCAAGTTCATTTTCAACCTGACCAAAATCTATGACTGCATTTGTAAACAACATGTTTATCTCATTCTGTGTCCTGAACATTGGAAATTTCCATGAAATGCTTGGTCTACCTGTTATTTACCACATTATATATTATAATTTTTGTAACAGACCTACTAATTATAACAAAGTTTAACTGGTAAAGATTTGAAACCTTCCAGAATGAAATTTTCCATTAGGTAAAAGTTCTTCTTTAGAAAATGCTGATTGTTACCTGAGGTCAAGTAGAAGATTATATAATCTTGTTTATCTAGAAATTATTCATTCATGCTGTAAGATCTGAGCAGAATCAGTTGTAATTTTTTTGTGTCCAGTATTCTATTTGGGTTAGAATTGGTAGAAATTATTTTAATTCAAGGTATTCTCTAGAAATACAAAGTGCTGAAGAATAACATTCTTGGAAATAAAGACTTGGATTTAAAGTGAAAATCAGATAAGGATATATTCTTGGATTGTGTTTTGATTCAACAAGACTGTTGGCACATCACTACAACACAGGTCATCACAGGCACATCAACACTTTCAGCATTGAATTTATTTTGCAATACATTTAAATTTTATTCAGAAATTAGGACTTGTGTTAGAAATTCTGGGATTATTTGAAATTTAATTCGCTGTACCATAAGTTCATTTTTACATTATTCATTACATTTTTTATTTTTGTATTCTAGGGAACTAAATTATTTGTTGAATTTTACAAAAGTTGTTGGATTTTGCTCTCTTCTGTTACTTTGTTTAAGACCATAGATTCGTGACACATAGCAATAGACTAACAGATAAAGGAATATCTAGACTGGATCAAAGTATCAGGTCCTATATGTTGTGTATTTTAGGTGCACAAGTACAAAACGGAATATCTTTTATGCAGTCTGTTTCCACTGATCACGTCTGTAAAAGCAATATTAGTTTGAAAAATTCAGTTGAACAATGACACAACTTAGATGAAAACAATTCAGTAAGATTTCAACAGTATATTTCAGAATCAAAAATGTTAGATGAAACTATGCTATGGTGGTGATGATATTGATGGTGAAAACTGTTTTGCAAAGTCCTCAGATATATTCATTGCATGAATAAATCGTGCTATAAATACCAATGTGGTAGAGAATATAATGACAGCAGCTGATAAACTAAGAAAAATCATCAGAAAATAGTGAAAGACAAGAGAATGTGTAATAATTATGTAGTGAAGAAGGTTGAAAATGATGGAAGTCTTGTAATCCCAGCTGTGTGTGATTTGGATTTTTAACGTAGCTTTAACAATTTTTCAGTCATATCGCTACGATGTCTGCATTGTGGCAGTTTATAGTGATGCCTATCACTGGGGCATCATGCCGCAGACATGTAGCATGTTGTCCCACCCAGTCAGATTATCCTGACACCAGGCCGACAATTCCTAACACTAACCTCTTAATGCTAAGTGCCAAGCGAGGCAGCTGTTAGTACCATTTTTATAAGTCTTTGGTATTACTCGGCCGGGGATTGAACCCACAACCTCCCGTATCCGAGGCGGACGCTCTAACCACTAGGCCACTGGAGCAGTTGTAATCCCAACTAACAAAGCTTATGATTTGATAACCATCAATAACAACAACAATATACAAGCATTTAATAATGATTATGGTTTCAGTATCTTGTGTAATTTTCTTTTTTCTAAAAGGTTAATATTGTATTCACTTATTACACTTGTCTTTTTTATGTGACCAGATATAATCTTTTTAATAAATTTGAACAGAACAAATTTACAGAAGAATTGGCAAGCTATCAGCAGCAGTTTGTAAATAAAACAACTTTTGCAGCTAATGTAATATCAGGTTTTTACAATATCAATGAAGCCAATAAATGCTGCTGCTTGTTTAGCTAACTCCAATAGCACTATTTCTTCATGCTTTAAAAGGTCTCATCATATCAACTATCTTTATTTCCACCACTACCACTGCTACCACAGCCTCCTCCTGTTAAACCTTTGACAAAATTTGCTATTGCTAGACCAAGCTGGCTATCATACCTGTAAAATCTGTAGCATTGTTGTACCCTTTTTCTTTGAATACGTGTAATTGTATTATCCTTTCTCCTAAATACATTTAAGAAACCTTAGTAGTTTTAGTTTAAATCTGTTGGAAAAAAAAAGGTGAAAGCTCTTCAGTAGGCCAGTAATAATATATAAAAAAAAAACTGTGACAGAAACTTAAACAGCACAAATTACAAATTTGTGATTCTGTAAAATCATCTGTAAAATCCTCTGATGCAGCTGCTTAGCAGTTTGTATTGATATGTGTTGACAGATACTTAAGAATTTAGGGATAATTGAAAGACGTAAAATCATACCATTTGTGAACAAGAACATCATAGAAAGAGCTTATAAATTTGACGAGTTAAAAAATTCTTTCAAGATTGCAAGATTTTAGATGAACGGGACTGATTTAAGCAGAGATTTAATATCCATTCTTATGCCTTAAAAAGTATTACAAATCATACGAGGAAGACCAGAAGACATGAAAAACATTGACTTATATCCAACTGAAGAAATATAAACTATTAAAACAAATGCATTAGAAAGAGATATGAGAGGATAATGAATCACTGAAAGGCAATATTTCTTTGCATTCACAGTTAAAGTAAGACTTGAATAATAACATGAAATTAAACAAGAAATTAAAAATTTGATTAATAATTTTAATGGTGCTTGTAGTAAAATTTGAAGACAAAACAACATCATACACTAATACATTGTCATACAGCAATAACAAAAAAGGATTTAGCGTAGATAACCACAAAGATATTTAAAAACAAAATACATGTCAGTGAATGTATGATTAGAGTCGATGAAAACGACATGTGATGTATCTTTTGTTAACTTGAGAGGAACAATCAAAATGATAAATGGCCAGATCTTATCAACTTTAAAAAATGAACTTAATACTGGTATAAAGAGATAAAACCAGATTCCAAATAAAACAGTGATCGACAGATGATTAATAATGTCGACGTGGTTCGTTAAGTATTGACAAATTAGATAAAAGTGTGAAATGATTAGGAAAAATGTTAAATGATACGGAACAACGTTTGTATTACAAATGTTTCAAAGAAGATCATGATGAAAAAATTGTTTAAAAAATCTTAGGTGATAACTTCATTTAAATAGAAGGCAAAAAAAAGGAGAGAACAAAACAGAGAGGTACCATAAATGCCCAAATAGGTATTCAGAGTATTACAATGAATATGACAATTGTTGAAATGAAAAATAGATTGGATGAAAACTAATAACTTCATATGTGCATAATGATTTCTGATGAAGGCATTGTACAATATGATATTTTCATGATTAATGAAAATGGCTGAGATTTAAAGACTTGCAGGAAATATTGAGATTTAAAGACTTGCAAGAGATGTGCGCAGTTTGTTGTGTGTTTCTTACCTAAATTACAAATCAGGCATTAGTACTACATGTGAACTTGACTATATTAAGCCGCGTTTTGCTGAATAAAAATGAAGCACTGTAAACCCCTTGCAGAAATTTGTCAGATTTTAAATATTGGGTTTATAAAAAAAAATTATATAAATTTAGCATTCAAACTTTGAACGATGTTGAATTTAATATTGTGTTTGAGGTAAACATTAATTTTTTCTCAGTCATTAACGCCTAACAGTAAAAATACAGAAATTAATTATTGACATTACACTATAAAGAATCATATCCCTATTATCTGGAAGAAAATAATATTTAATTCATTGAATTTTTTTTATTAGTAATTAAGGCCTAATAATAGCAATACAGAGTCTGAATATTAAATTTACACTAAAAAGAATTACATGCATAGAATCTGGAAGAAAACAATACTTTATTCCTTGAATTTGATAAAAGCCTTACTGCTTTAGCATTTAGTGGCAGACAATAGGAAAGAACTGTGTGGGTTTAATTGCAAAATTACATTGCCATCATTGACTATTTTCGTTAAAACATTAGACTTACAGTGGTATTTTACTCAGAAGATAAAACAGTCAATTAAAATTTTTCGAGTACCCGTTTGATTACAGGATGTTACCTGCATGGACAGGCGTCTGTACTAGAGTCTCAATTAAAAATCGGGTGCAAGTCCAAAAGGGCAGCAAGTCAAGCAAGATAACGCAACCACAATGATTGGGCACTATCCACATTTCATACGATGACCATTAAGCTACCAGATGATAACCGTTTAAGTACGCAATGATAACCATTAAAATGATAACTAGATGATAATCATAAAGATAAGTAAATGATAATAAGATGAAAACCATTAAAGTAACCACTTTCAATGCTAGGAAACAAGTTGTTTTCACATGATTCTGCAATAGTCTTTTTATTCAGCCAATCAGATGCAAGCTGTTTAATGTGTGCAGGTGTGATACTACTGAACTTGTCTGCAAAGATAATATATGTTTCAGGTGAAGCAAGCCCTGAATGGAAATCAGTCTCCATGGTGGCAACAACCTCAACCAATCAGATACAAGATTACTTCATTAATATCCATAGATCTTTTTAATAATCAAGCTCGTGAGAATCTTACAAGTTTTATCAAAATTTGATAAGAAATATAGTTTGTAGATTACTGACAAGCTCATTCTGGCAGATACAAGGACATATATTGATTTTTACTCTAAATCTTGCTCAACCAAGATCGTGATGACAAATACCGTTTATGAATATTTGATCAAAACTCGCCTACCAGTCCTAACACTAACCTCTTAATGCTGAGAGCCTAGCGAGGCAGCTGTTAGTACCATTTTTTAAAATAAGTCTTTGCTATGACTCGGCCGGGGTTCGAACCCGCGACCTCCCGCATCTGAGGCGGACGCTCTAGCCACTAGGCCACCGGAGCGGTCGAAAGCAGAGAGAACAATGAATTCTATGAAATCACAAATTTGAGTCAGTAACCCGCCAATTTGTGATTAACAAAATTTACATTCATAGAAGAACACACGCTGCAAACTCAATTCCTTAAACTTTACTCCGACATTAACACACCCCAACCGAAAGATCCCGAGGGCATCATCGAGGGACTGTGGCTATTGAGAATCGATCTCATATAACCCAGGTTTGCTATCTCTTGGAATTGACCTAGGGGTTTCTTGTAATATCGATGCAATTTGGTAAACCATGAAATTTCATTTGATCATCAACCAATCTGCACGGAATGTGTCATTGTTGATTGCCTACATTTATTTAAAATAATTGGGGGGGGGGGGTTTACCTCTCTTGGAAGTAGGTTTGCAGCTGCTCTTAAAAACTCTGTCCATTTTTGTCTACTAGCTTCCAGTAGCCGTTTGTGCTGTGACTTTTGTGTTACATCTTGCTCTGATCACGAATGAAACCATGCTTCTGTTTCTCTGCCACTGCTAGTTCTCTTTCTTAAGGGTACACATCTAGTCCTTAGGACTCGCAGTACTTAATTCAACTTCCATGGTAACTCAATGAAAACATCAACCTATTCAAATTTAAATGACTTCATATTTCTCAATAAGGATGATCAGACACATATCTCTCTATAAACTACGCTTCTGTTTTGAGAAAACCTCAAGAGCCGCACCATTTTTTTTTATTTATTTATTTTTTTTTTTTTGGTTATTTTTTTGTTGTTGTTGTTTTTGTCTACAATGTTTGAATTATGTGTCTCCAGTTCAGCACCGAAGAAATCAGTGTTCTTTTCAATACTGGGTGGTCCTAAGTCAAGTCTGGATAAAAACTGAACTTGCATGAATTGAACATTGTCTCTAATTTGTCAGTTAGACGCAGACCAGACTAAAAAAATTATTTTCACCAAAATTTTACTTTTCATTCTCAGCTAATCTTTTCTCTTCATACCTATATTTATTCTATTCTATGCTCATCCACTCCTAGACTTGTACCAATTTTCCTTATGGATAATTAGTACCACGAATCCTTGGTATTCAGTACTAACTGTGAGTGGCCTCTCTAGTTGTACCAAGTGGCTATCTCATTAGGTTTCGCTCTACAGTTTTTAAGTACCTCAACAAGAGATTGAAGCTGTGTGCAATTGCATGAATCACAATGGAGAGACTGTTGGCATACCACTGTGCTGCTATTATATACTGTGACTTAGACTTCTTTATATGTAGATTAGAGAAATAACGCGCTACTTAAATCAGACAGGTGATGGAGATGGTTACCCCTATGTGCTCGAGAAATAAATTTGAACTAGTCCAAATTACACTAACTTCAGAGGTTATTAAAATAGGGACAATGAACTTTGCCACAGTAGACAGTACTAACTGAGAGAGAGAGAGGAGAAAAAAATTAATATTCTAGTTTTATTTCTAATTTACCCTTGAAGTTCAGGATGTGAAAACGACCAAGCGGAGCTAGAAGTCTTTAAGAGATGCACATCAGTAGTAAGTCCAAGATGTGTGCCCAATAAATGAAATTAATCCATCAATCATACACCAAAAATAAAAGAAATAAAAAGTTACTTCAACAATATTTGAGATATACCTGGTCTATTTTCAGTGTTGTACAGCAATGAAATAATGAAGTAATCAATTAAATGTCATCAATTCCTGCAAAAAAGTAATCAGTAATTATAATTCATTATAAATTATGGAAACACTATGCAAAATTATGATTATTTTTAAATTACAACTACTGTTTGTCATAGTTACAAATTAGCAGCTTACATCATAATAGCACGATTAGAATAACGGAGATATTAAAAAAAAGAGGACAAAAAATGAAGTGCTTAGAAATCTTATGAAATTAGTTCTACAGTAGTGTATTCAGTGTGTTACCTTGAACTCTTAGTGCGAAGAATTTTGTTCTGTGCAAAACGTGAAATAACCAGTAAGAGCTGTCAGTTGTGACAGACTGAACAGGAGTAATGTAATTAGACACCAATTACCCAGATACAAAATTAATTGTACTATTACCTCAGTGTGACAGAGTAATTATAATTGTAATCAAGCACTACAACGATTTTTTTTTAAAAATAGTAATTGTCACTTTAATTCACAGCCTTTACAAAAGTAAGCTATACAACACTGTATATTCGAATATCCACGATTACATGTGGGAAAACTGGGAATTTCTTTTTCATTAAATATCAAAATCCTGTCCAATGTACGATTTAGTAGGATGTTATACTTAGGAGCTCCAATGTCTGACAGAGTGCACAAGTTTGTAGCCTAGCTTTTCTTTTTCTGTCAACGATATCTTGCTCATGACTGAGAATCGGCTAAAGATCGACGCATTGAATGGCAAGACTTGTTTTGTAATGACGTCACCAATTAAAATATGTTAAAATTTCTGCTAATGAGACAGAACGAATCAAACATGCAAAGATAACCTTTCCGGTCAATAATGTCCAGTCCCTGGTTCAAAAACATACGTTAAATCTATGTATCAGGTATTTAATAATTGTGTATGCAAAAATTCGGTTATCAATACTGGTTTATGGATACATCCAAATGCTACCCGAATGAAGGCTATTCAGTGGTTCTAACTTCGGCTTTAGGATTATCGTATCCTGTATACCTACAGGGATTCAAACAGTGGAGGATCCAGATGCTGATTAATAATGTTTGGGGCTGAGGAGACATCTGTATCTACTTCCCCATATATCAGCTTTGTTTCTGATCTCTGGGTTACTGAGTCAGCAAAGGGAAAGATGTATATTACCATATTGCACTGTTTCAATACACTAAGTCCTTGCTTTTCTTTCAGACTGAAATTCTATATACTTGAATTGAAAATCAATGCAGAATATTTCCATGTAATTATAGTGATGATGTAAATTTTCTAAAAGACTGAAATTCGCAGAATAGAAATTCATTAACGTAATTGATTCCGTCTTTATTTTTTTTGATAATGTGCAAAATGGTCAATCTAGAATTGGGTACAGTAGGTTTAATCCGGATAATTTCCTGGGTTTTAATGGTTGGTAGAGTTAAAATTCACCATGTCAACTTGAATTGCCATTCGATGACAAACATGTGTTATTTTAATTAGTTATCTAGATATACACCACAATTTACAGTTAAAACAAACTATAATCTGTTTCATATGCACCTGATTAGTGCAACCATGGTCATTACAGATCGCAACACCATGTGGGATCTCAATCTTGTTTAATAAAAATGCAGATGTCTGAGTATAATTCAGTTTTTCGTCAGAAGTAAGGTCTGACCAATTAATGTTGTATTTCAAGTTTAAGAGTTCATTGTGGCAAGAATCAAATCTAGGAAGTAGATCAGTCTTAATAGTCATTAAAGTAGGGCGATGGTCGGACCCTACTAGGGTGTGTATTATACTCATATCACTTATAGCAGAATGAGCAGATTGTAAAAATAGACTGCTTATAAATATGATGCTAACAGCTGCCTCGCTAGGTGCTCAACAGTAAGAGGTCACTGTTAGGACTGGTCGGCCTGGTGTCAGGATAACGTGACTAGGTGGAACATCATGATGTCTTCGGCATGATGCTCCAGTGCTAGACATCACTATAAACTGCCGCACCGCAGACATCGTAACGATATGACTGAAAAAATTATTAAAGCTACGTTAAAATTCCAAATCACACACACACACGCAGAGCTCTACAGTAACTTTATTCCGAATATAAAATGGTACATATCGGTCGGGTTGAGTTACAGGGACTACAGTATCATTACTATGAAGGTGTATATGTATATCTTTAAATCTTTTTTATTATTTTGAAGATATCTTTGAACCTATCGCACAGTTTTTCTTGTTAATAATTCACTGTAGCACAGATTCTTCGAATTATTTTTGACTGCGCGCTTGTTTCATATTTCAGTAGATCTCGGAAATTTCTTTTCGTTACATCGAATGCTGCAGTCGTATATCCTCTTTTACTGAACATAAGTTGTCAGGATTTTACATGTACCCTACACAAATACCTGACACGAAGCATCGGACATTACTGTAAATTGATTTTCATCCTGATCTTTGCATATGTTCCCTTACTTAGACACTAGACACTCATCACACTCATGCGCACACGCAGACACACACATCACAAATTTACACATAAAGAAATACTGGCTTATAAACCCAAGATATTTTAGATCGCTTGTTTGTATAGTTTTGTGTTTTGTTGCTGTTATTGTTGTGTTTTGTTTTGATATTTAGAAAGTAATATTGTTTTCTTTGCTCACCCCAAAATGAAAGTCGTGAAAATTAAAAAACTAGAAATAATCATGTACCAAAAATTAAGAATAGTGTCTACTTTTTCTTAAACTCTTCAACTATGTTAATCGCGTTGGCAACATATTTTTTCCAGCATTTTATATGATAAAGCACAATTTTTATAATAGTTGGGGTTTGGTATTTGTATGCACAACGAGATTTGCATATTTTCAAGCAAACTTATGAAGGTAATAAGATTATCAAAGTTGTTATTTCCTATAAGGACATATTTTCGTGCAATTGAAAATTTAATCGTAAGTTGAATCCATTTCACCTATAATTTTCAAAACTGTCCAGTTACTAAACAGTCATAGAATAAATGCTAAATTTGTTCTATTCACTCCTTCCACAATATGCATTTATCGTTATCACTGACATTAATATTTTCCCAAAACTGGTTTGTAGCAATATTTATGTGAAGAAATCTAAATTATCATTTTATTGGTTGCTGTATGAAATGGAAAAGCTATTCCATTTTGTATCTTTTGTACAATGTAGTAAAGAGTTTATCCATCCATCTGCACCGATTGCACACTCAAGATGCCTTGACAAAGTTTCGTTTTTACCATATGGCTGTTGTGTTTTGGGTTTTATCAGGTCCTTATAAATAACTTTATTCTTTTCTCTTACCTTATTGAGTGAAGTTTTGTTACAATCTACATGAAAACTATTTGACAAAAGAATTTTTACAAGTCAACAGCTAATCCATCGGAACGGGGCTGGCTTCATTTTTCATGTTTTAATATTCTAACTGCATTCCCAAAACGTTAACTTACCTTCTTTCAGAATCTGAAAGATTTTTTATCATGGTTAAAATACTGGCAATGAATTTGAAAATTATGTTGGTTTTGCTTTTGTTGTTGTTGTTGTTGTTATAGGGTTTAATGCCATTTTTCAGCACAAGATAGGCTATACATGGCGGCCAGTATTAATGGTGGAGGAAGAACCCGGAAAAACCCCAGAAAGAACCACCGACCCACGAGAAGCTACCGGCAAACTTTCTCACATACCCACATTGGCCGAACCCGAGACTCGAACCCACGCAGACAGAGGTGAGATGGCAGTGATCCGTAACGGTGAGCGCTTTAGACCACTTGGCCACTCGGGGCCTCCGTTTTGCTTTTGTATAATTTTCATAAATTCTTTCTCTTTTTATAGTTTTGTGTCCGTTACTCTTGTTCGGTCTTCCGTAATTAATTCTTTTTATTGTTTTGTTTGTGTCACTTGAAGATCAAGAAAATATTTTGAAATTTTTTTCACCAAACTCATACCACCTTGCTTTTGATCTTAACATTACAATTTTCATTTCTCTCTCCTCTCCATCTGCTTGTTTTTATTCAGTTCTTTCATAATAGTGTGGTTATTAATTTTCCTCATTAGCATGGGTAAGGTATATAGCTTCAACTTTCATGATTTATTTCTCCTGTTTTGCCTTAGCTTATGAATATCTAATTGATTATGACCTTATAATCATTATAAGGATTTACAAAACAATTAACCATTAAAAGTGTGTTTAACCTTGTTATCATTTTTACATTAGTATTCCCTTACTGTGTTGGATATACATTTTATTACCAATTGAATATATTAATTTTACATTCATAGCTTTGAATTTAATGACCGGTAACCAGAACCAGTAGGTAATGCATATATAGACAATTTAGCGTCATTATTGCATGATCTCTTTTATTGCCAGTAATAGTAGATGATTCCATAAAATTTGAAAACATTTCCTTAGTGATTAAAAATAGTCCAGTCTGCTCTGTTTCATAGGGTTTGCCTTCGCCAAGTGAATACCGTACAGTCACAATTTACTGTTCTCTCTGGATCCAGGAGGTATGAGGCGCCGTAGCGGACAAAAGCTGGTCCAATGAGAAAGTTATAGTTGAAATCTCGATGTCGTATGTCGAGAAATCGAATATCACGTGTTGGATCAAATTGCATGTCCTTAAAATTCCATTTTCTAGATCGAGATTTTAGATTTTATATGTTGAATTATACAGTGGTGGTTTAAAGTTCTATTTCGTATGTTGACGTTTTACAGTGTATATTTTGAATTCCACAGCGGTGGTTGAAATTTCAATATCATATGTCGAGAATCCCTAATTCACACATTGTATGTAACTGCTTGTGATGAAAGTTCCATTTCATATGGCGAGTATTTAGATTTCATCTGTTGAATTTCACAGCAACGAGAGGTAGCCTCTTTGTTTAAAAAAAACGCGGTCCATTCACGAGAGGGACCTCTAGCGAAGAAATTCGTAGTAATTCTCGACCTGTGAATGGTAACTTTCAGACTGTAAATGCATGAAATGCAATGGCGCGTCATAATTGAATACACGAATGCAGCATCTTAATACTCGATACTATTTTGAATTGTTAAAGTGGACATTGTGTAATGTTATTTTTAACAACAACACATCATTTCATCTTATGAAAATAACAAATTTGACATGTTAAATTGAAACTAGAGACATATGACATCAAAATTTCAACAATTGCCGTGTAATTCAGAAGATACAATCTAAAAAACTCGACATTGGACATCAAATTTTCAACCAGCGCTGTGTAATTCGACAGCTGAAATCTAAATACTCAGGATATGAAATGGAACTTTCAACATAAACTCTTTGAACCAATAGGTAAATTAGGAATTCTCGACGTATGACATTGAAATTTCAGCCACCGCCGTGTAATTCACAATCTAAAACCTCGACATAGAAAATATAACTTTCAACTGCTTCTGTTTAATTCAACAGATACAATCTAAAATCTCGACCTAGAAAATGGAACTTTAAGGACAATCATATTTGATACAACACGTGAAATTGGAATTCTGGACATATGATATTAAAATTTCAACGGCAACGTTCCTATTGGAACAGCTTTTGTCCGCTACGGCGCCTCATAGTAAGCCAAATGCATTCTTCTTGTCCTGGACTGCTGCTGTGGATCATCAGGAAGTTATCATGCCGAAATACTACAGGAGACGAGCTCCATGACCATTCCAGTCACCACAAATAATACCCTCTTTCAGATTTTTAACAAACTCCTCAATATCATCAATATGACCGTATATATTTACTAGCATAAATGTCTGTCAGCTTACTGATACATCTAAGAGAATGTATATTCACTGGCAATTACATCTGTTTCTGTGAATAAGGAATTCAAAATTATGTCTAAAGAAGATAGTAACAGCAGCACTATTGCTAGATTTGTGGCTAAAAATAACCCCATTCAGCGTCCGAGTAATTTTCAATCTCAACTTTACTATGTGTCTCCTGTAAACATATGACGGATTCATTTTGCGTTCGACCCCGCAGAAAATTCTTATTTTGAGATTGGAGTTGGGGATGCCTCTAACGCTCCTTGAGAAAATTTTGATCTGGTTATCCATTGTTAAATTGTATTTTGAGTAAAATTTTGATCTGGTTATCCATTGTTAAATTGTATTTTGAGTAAAATTTTGATCTGGTTATCCATTGTTAAATTGTATTTTGAGTAAAATTTTGATCTGGTTATCCACTGTTAAATTGTATTTTGAGTAAAATTTTGATCTGGTTATCCACTGTTAAATTGTATTTTGAGTAAAATTTTGATCTGGTTATCCATTGTTAAATTGTATTTTGAGTAAAATTTTGATCTGGTTATCCATTGTCAAATTGTATTTTGAGTAAAATTTTCATAGACTTATATCACTATGCATTACACATCCGGTTTGATGAAAATTTTGATCTGGTTATCCATTGTTAAATTGTATTTTGAGTAAAATTTTCATAGATTTATATTACTATGCATTACACATCCGGTATGATGAAAAGCACTCACATACACACTGGGATACTCTCTCACACATATAAACACGAGATGTATACATGAAATATATACATGCATTACAATGCCATGCACCACTGGGAACATATATGACGTTGTCCAGTATAGAGATACATGAGGTCTGTTCACTGGAGTGTTGTTATGGTTGTTGTTATGGTTGTTTTTTGAAATCATAGAGCATGTCATTGTATAATGCAGCAAGAGAAAGAAAAAAAAATTCTATCTTGTATATCAATTCGTCATTCCATCTGTGTACACTGTTTAGGACTTTATATTTCTATCTAGTTTAACCTATGTCTTTCTGATGTACCAACATCACTCGGGAAAAGTGAGAACTCAAGGAATTTACCCACAATCATCTCTTTACACGAAATGGAATGATTAGAAATGGCAAATAAAAACAGCAGTACAAAAATAGACATATTTGAGCATAGCACACACACAAACAAAAATGTTAACACTCATACTAAATAACATTGGCAACTCTGTGCCTAAGAATCAAGCACAAAATATTCAGAAAAGATATACGTCCAAAATGAAAGTCATATACTCTATCGTTTTAAGATTCAAAGCACAGTTATATGCGTAAGTCAAAATTTACCTGCAAGATTAAGCGAGGATTCTTACCAATTACAGTATTGGTCCCTCTACAAAAGCAACCATTCTAACGTAGGGTATATATGGCTAAAATTAAAACTATACATGTCCCTTTTGGTACCATGTTTTACACATCGAAAAATATCCATAATTAATATTGAAACTTTTTTCACTTCTGGGTTGGGTTTGATTGTGTACCAATGCCGTCATAAAGTTCAAAGTTGAAACCTTTATAGACTTTACTTTTGGCGCACATACTGCAATTGAAATACTAGGCAGATTCAATATTTGGATGGTGAGTTAATCTATTTATGAGTCCCAAATTTTGTCGACTGACATCTTCGACTATTCTTACACTCGATGTTTGACCCCCCCCCCCCAAAAAAAAATTCTCCTTGGCGATGTTTCTGCATTCTAAACTTTCCCAATTAATCGTTAATGGGCACCATTATACTTAGGATTCCGATTTATCGGAACAACGCTCCTCTCATCTACGTCATAACCTGTAAATTTCTTCACCATTTCTGCAAAGTTTGCTTTGAAATTTTTGCTTTGTGAATCAGACATGTTCAAACTCTTGAGGTTATTGTTTCTACAGTATTGTTCATTGTGGTTAGAAATCTGCATTACTTCCTTGGAGCGATCGTTAGTATTTTCTCTTTCTTCTTGTAGCTCTTCACGTTTTTTCCTTGAATGCTCTAATTCTTCTCTTAACTGGTTGTTTTCAAAGGTCATAGATTCAATGCTGTATTGCAACTATTTTGTTTTGTCTACAATCTACCTTTCCACCTTCTTCATCAGCTCGACTTTAAGCTTCTCAAACAGTCAGGAAGTTATGTCCGAAACCAAGCTACCTAATTCCTCCTTGGATTTTATTAATTTAGTTCCAGTTTTGATTGCAAGCTGATTCTCCTGGATTAGGGCACCAATACTCACATCTTCAGTATAAACAATCAAATCCCTAGACCGAGAACATGTAGCTGACATATTTATTAATGGCTTGCTGCTCTCATTCAAAATACTCTGAAACTAGTATACATGATATACTGAACAATTTTCTTTAGAATGCAAATTTTGTCACTAATTCTGACAGTTTAAGAGAGCTAAGTACAGCTTAATGTACTCATAAAGTGCCTCACTGAAATTAGAGAAGGAAGTGTAATTAAAGCAATTAGGTTAGTCATGGGGTCTTCTAAAAAAAAGTGTAAATTGCGTCAACACGATTCCTAAGTCGACTAATTTATCAAGCTGCTCCGCATACGTACTTGAAAAATTATAAGCATCTTTTGGGCCTCCTTAAGGAATCAGTGTGACGCATTTAGACGAAATAATCAGTGCGACATTACCAACACTCCATTGCACGGGCAATTTGATTCCCTTATTATCTGTACTCATGAATCCATACGTGTCAATCGGTGAAGCTTTCGACACTATGTACACCCGTTGTGATTATTTCATATAATATTCTCATGCAAAAGGAAACAATCTCCGCTCGGCTTGTGCTTGTGAACAGTACTTCTTGAGAATTATCGGCACCATGCTGTCTTAAAAGTGCTGCACATAATTTATTACAGTCAACAGACGTATAATATCAATGTTGATTAAAGAGGTTTGTCCCAACATAGAGTGTCTGGTTATCCACAGTCACATTCAGTATTCATAATCGCTCTGACCAGCGTGTTCGAGACAAGATGTCGTGAATTCTCTAAATTTCTGATGCTGCATAACCATTCCAATTTCATGTAATACTGAAGACGATTGCTTGTCAGATTTTTCTGGTACTATCATTTCGTTCATTGCCGGAACGTTCGCTGTTTAGGCGACAATTATCCGGGCGCATCCTGGTTGTCCTTTAAACATACAAGTTAAGTTCTCTTTACCAACGGAAAGGCGACCTTTTTCAACCTCGATTTGACACAAGTTGAACATGAGACAATCCAATCCAAGAGTTTCTTCTGTTGGAGTGTCTGCGATCATCATGTTGTGTTGTCGACGAACCTATTATAGGTTTGTCTCAGACTGTCATCTCCAATCGACCGACATAGGTCTGCAGTCTCCGAGATTAACTCTCTTTCTCATAGGTATTAGGTTTGACCTTTTCTCCGGCTTGAACCTCCAATCTACGTATCGTGATAGCTGATAACACCCATATCAATCAATAGACTGAAACAACTGCAGTGAATAGTGAACGATGCCTGCTCCGTACAAGCCGAAGTCCGCCATTTCCAAGTCGTTACATATCGTTATTCCTTATTTTGCGATTTTTCCCTTTGTCACTATTATATTTCACGCGACCTTCCAACGGTGGGGCTAGTGGGGAACTATTGTTACCAGTCTTCTTATAAGGGCAATCTTTCATGAAATGCCCTAGATAGCTGCATCCATAGCAAACAAGATAGTCACATGTTCTGTTTCTGCGTCGTTCTTGGTAATCTTCACTTCATTACCAAGTTCTGCGACCAACATCGTCAGCTCTAGCACTTGCTCTCTCTCTCTCTCTCTCTCTCTCTC
>JAECUM010003112.1:0-162456 GCA_016617855.1 Megalonaias nervosa | reverse complement strand
TATATATATATATATATATATATATATATATCACTCCATTGCGCAAGATATTTTAACGTTTAAAGAACTTTTTCTTACTGCACTAATGTTCTTTCTTTAGTGCTGTGGATAGGTTTTGCAGTATGTTACATTTGCGTATGTCTTACCGGTTCCTTAAGTCTTTAACTGGCAATATATTTAACATGGTGTTCTTCCCATGCAGATTTGTGAACACGAGAACAACTTATTTGTCAGGAAGCAGAAAATGTCCGGCTGCTGCGAACATACTTGAACCTGAGTGTCCCAAATATTATGTCATTCAGCACGACCCAAACCGGATCCCGCAAAACATGGTTCATGTGCAGTGCAGCTGCAAGAAATGCCTTTCTCGGAGAGAGTCCGCCCTCAGAGGCTGTAAACCCGTGTATACATATACCCCAGTTCTGCGCAGAACGGCGTGTGAAAATGAGATATACAAATACGAGTACGTGATAGAGGCGGTACCAATATCCTGCGTCTGTTCTTTGAACGTCATTAAGGCGGAAAAATATCGACCGAGCCCAAAAATGATCTTGTAAATTGTGATATTAATTTTTTCGATTATTTTTCATTGATTGTTTTCCATTGCAATATCACCCAGTGTTTTTTTGCTTTCTTTTCATTTTGCTGAACCATGTACAGTTTATACAATACAGATTATATTACCTTTCAATATTTTTAATTGTGTGGATTGAAAGAACATAAAAGAGGACAATGTCTACGTTATTTATTGCATCTAGTCATTCCTGATGATATTAATTCATATTGCTCATCTGCGATATATCGTTCATTACAGATTATGCAGTCGTTCGTCTGCGATATGTAAGTACTATACAAATTGTAGGATTTTTATTAATTGAGTGTTGATGCTGGAGTTAATAAGAGCAACGACTCATTAAAGTGCCGACCAGTGTTTATTCTACCTGTATTTTAAACAATTATTGTACAACATTACAGAAGGCATACTTTTAGATATCTTAAAAAGTATTAATTCCCCCATAATTCATAACTAGAGTTCCGATAAAACATTCGTGTCAAGCCGCCTTGAAGACATTAATCGACCAGTGGCAACTTGAGATTGACTCCAGAAAATTTATTGAAACATTCATTCTTCCTTCATTTTAATAAAGCATTCGATTTAGTTGACCATTTTGCTGTTTACTAAACTACGTGACGAAATTTGTACCTCCTAGTCCCTTGAACGTTATTTTTTAGGATATATATTACCATTGATGGAAAAGAAATGAACTATATGTGGAAATATATCGTGTTATAATCTATTTAGAATTGATAACGCCAGAAAAAGGCAGCTCGAATAATTTGGAACCTTCCTATTTTGAGGTAATTCATATTCATTCCCTACTTTTTAAAACCATATTAACAAAATCACTTCGTAACCAGCCGGAATTTTATATTAAAGTCTTCCTTTCAGAACCGTATCCAGAAATATGAGACCGTGTAATTGTAAAATGTGAACAAAATGTTAGAATGTTCTTAGTCATAATTTGTATTTATGACATTTAATGAAAACCATTATACAATTTTACAATTTACATAAAATTGTTGCAAAATTTCCATGGCAATGTAATTTTGTATTGGTACTTATACATTCCTATCGCCATGTAGTTTTGTATTAATGCTTTTACATTTCTAAGTATTGTTCACGATGATGGGGAGATTGATAACCAAGTAAAAACTGTATCCTTTTTGCTGTTATTGAATTTATTTGCCTTTTCAAAATCCTTTGGATTACATTTTCATATGTGATGTTCTTGTGCAATACAATAAATGTCTTAAGCATTTATGATGTTGAAATATTTGTCTTGTTTTTCTTACTGACAAATTTATTTGGCTACTTAATATAAATTGTATAAATGTAACTGGTACATATTCTAAGATGCATTACAATATGGTTCTTTACTACAGTCAATGTATAACAGCGTGGTTCTTTTCTGCAAGTCAATATAATTGCTGAAGTTTTAGTAGTGTTGGTATATGTGTACAAATATTAATCCAATGAGAGTAATACTTCCTTGTTGGAATATTTAGTATATTTATATGCTGCTTACACCGATGGCGTACTTATTATATTTGATGTAAATGGTTAATAAATGTCAAACGATTTGAAAATATTCTAGATTAATAGTGCACGTGAATACGATGATGTGGTGATTATATAAACTAAGGGTTAATACAAGGCATAGTTAAGCACACGAGAACACGAGAAGCAATGAAAATGGTATATATATATATATATATATATATATATATATATATATATATATATATATATATATATATATATATATATATAATGTTACGTGTAGGCTTGTACAAATGTAACAAAAGAAAAGAGTGAAGTCAACAAGCTTTGTATATTTTAACAAAATAATTTATTTCCCTAGAAAACAAGATAAAAACGTGATATAGGACTTACGGTTTGTGAAAATAATCCAAAAATTAATCCTAGAATTGAAAAATACAAGTCCTATCACTAAACAGTTCTAATTGAATCCGGGTTCGAATCTCGATGAAGTTCCAATATGGAAGGCGATGACGTCAGATGAGGTCGTTGTACTGATGGCAACAGTTCCTCGTTGAAACACAATTTATAATGTTCTGTTTAGAATTTTAGAATAAATTTCCACTGAATATCTTTGTCCAAGTATTTCGTTGAAGTAGAATATTTCCCAGGATGAATAAATTATTTTAAAATGCGAAAATCAACTCAAATGGCAACAACAATAAAAACCTCTTGAGCCCTCAAGGTTTAAAATACGACTCAACCAGAAAATACTGAGACTGAGAACTAAACCCAACTAAAACGTCATTTTGACACTCGTGATGGGTCACATGATCACTTACTTTGTCCGAACAGCGCAGTAAGAAATATGTGAATTATCACGTAAGCAAGAATAGCCCTATCTAAGAATCAGAACCCCACGCTGGAAATGAATTTAAAAATGAAACTGTTTACAACAGACTAACACGTAGGTTGAACATGACCTTGGTAATAACCAACCATTTTCGCATAGTGTTTACAAAACGTCTCAACCAAGGTGAGCTAAAAATACTGAAAACGTAATACCTTTTACGTTCAAAACAGGTAAAAAAAGTGATTTTTCCGAAAATAATCAAATCCCGTAAAAATTATCATTACAATAAAATGTAATGAAACAAGAATTAAATAAAAAAGAATTTAAAGCTAACACACAAGTAATTAAATTATATATACGTAACACTTCCCCCATAAAGAAAAAAGAAAGATTTATGTGATAAAGCTTTCTTTTTACCATATGTAAATTATACATGAGGTAAAATAAAATTACATTAGAAAACTCTTATGAATTATAAAAAGTGTACATGAAATAATATTTCTATACACGAGAAAGTGCATCTGCAATCAAATTATCTTTTCCTTTGATGTGCCTGATGTCAAGATTATATTCTTGTAAAAACAAACTCCACCTTAATAATCTTTGATTTTTATTTTTTATCTTGTTGATGAAAGTAAGGGGGTTGTGATCACTAAATAACAACAACCGGAGAAGGAGCTGAACTAATGTAAACTTCAAAATGCTGTAATGCCAATATTAAAGCCAAACATTCCTTCTCGATTGTTGAGTAATTTCTTTGGTGCTTATTTAATTTCTTAGAGAAATAGCACACTGGGTGATCAACACCATTTCTATCTTCTTGAATCAATACTGCTCCAACCCCAACATCACTTGCATCCACAGATAATTTAAAAGATTGATTGAAATTTGGAGCTGTAAGAACCGGCGCACTATTGAGTATGGCTTTTAATCTATCAAAAGCCTCCTGACATTTTTCAGTCCAAATAAACTTGATAGTCATACTTAACAAGTTTGTCAGGGGTTCAGCAATATTAGAGAAATTGGAACAAAATTTCCGACAGTATCCGGCCATACCCAAATATTGCATCAGTTGCATTTTACTTACAGGCACAGGGAAATCAGAGATAGCCTTAACCTTAGCATCAATAGGTATAACTTGACCATGGCCCACAATATGTCCTAGAAATGTCACACAAGCACGGCCAAACTCACTTTTAGATAAACTGATTGTCAAATTTGCATCAGTGAGTCTTTCAAAGAATTTCCGAATCGGCTAGATGTTCTTTCCAGGTGTCGTTGTAGATGATGACATCATCGATGTAAGCATCACAATTGTCTAGACCAGAGGTAATCATATTCATCAAGCGTTGAAAAGTACTTAGGGAAACCTTCATCCCGAACGGCATTACTTTATATTGATAGAGTCCATCTGGAGTCACAAATGCCGAAATTTTCTTTGCCTTTTCCGTTGGTGGAATTTGCCAAAATCCTTTCAGAAGGTCAAATTTGGTCACGTACTTCGCATTTCCAATTCTGTCAATACAGTCATCGATTCTTGGTAATGGAAATGAATCTGTTTTTGTCACACTGTTCACCTTCCTATAATCAGTGCACATATGGAAAGTTTTATCTGGTTTCGGAACAAGTATACATGGTGAACTCCAATCACTTTTTTAACTGGGCTCTATGAAATCGTTCTCCAGCAAATACCGAATTTCCTTTTTCAAGTATTCCTGTTTGAGAGGGTTCATCCTGTATGGGTGTTGTTTCACAGGTTTTGAATCTACAATTTCAAAGTCGTGAAAAATTTTGTTTGTCCTCGTAGGAATATCTGGAAACAAGTGCTCATATTCGAATAATAACTGTTTCAGTTCATTCCTTTCTTGTTGTTGCAAATATAAAAGTTTCTGGTCTAGATTTTTTATAATTTCCGAATTCCGAAGATTTGTTGCTCCAAGATCAACAGAGTCCGATTGAATTTCTTCACTTAAATCCTCAGTTTGTGGGACAGGTACAACTAAATTAATTGCATGATTTACTTGGCTATCTCTTTCAACGTGCTAGTACTCCATTAATTCATTTCGATCAGAGTACTATTATTATAATTTAACTCATTCAGTTTGTTCGTTACTTTGTAAGGGCCGTAAAATCTAATTTGAAGAAAATTTTGAAAGAATGAGCAAGAGAGAATGAACTCTATTACAAGACTCAAAACTACTCTCAAGTAAAGTTCTGTGAAACCATAATTTCACTTTTGACTTGAGTTGCTGAGTGCCAAATTCAAGCATTACTAGCTGGAAAATTCCAGACCTAAACTTTGACCTTTGACCTGATTGGACAGATTTGAGAAGGCTAAATTGAGTAAAAATCTTATCAAAGCTTTTACTATGGTTTTGGTTTTAATATTCCTCAAAGGAATTGCCTCTAGGAATCTTGTTGACGTACACATAATGGTCAACAAGTATTGGTTGCCTGACTTGGTCTTAGGTAAGGGACCAACACAATCTACCATAATTCTGCTAAATGGTTCGTCAAATGCAGGAATAGGTTGCAGATGAGCCTTAGGTATCTTCTGATTGGGTTTTCCTACCATTTGACAAGTATGACAAGATCAACAAAATTTACAAACATCACTTTTGATTTCTGGCCAATAAAAGTGAGTAAAGATCTTGTGATAAGTTTTATTAATCAATAAATGATCAGCCAGAGGAGTTTCATGGGCCAAACCAAGCATTTCCTGTCTGTAAGGTTTTGGAACTACAATCTGATAGTTCACTGACCACTCGTCACTAGCAGATACCTCGGGAGGTCTCCATTTTCTCATAAGAATTCCATTTTTAATGAAATAACAGACAGGTACTTCAGTGGCTTCAGTTTCACTAATGGCCCTCTGAAACAAACATGAGATCTCAGCATCTTTATCCTGTTCGACGACAAGTAATTGTCGTTTATCACCCTGACTAGATAAAAGATAATGACTAGTTAAAAGAGGATCACTAAGATTAATACCTTTTTATTGATCCAAATTAGAAGTGAAAGTGACCTCATCAAAAGCCTGACCAATACATGTGTCAGCTAAAGGAATATTGTCCTTATCAAAATCATTCTCAAGAGCTTTCTTTGCCATAGTTCTAGGAACTGCATAAGCCGGGTATAAATCAGGGTATTCTTTTTCAATAGGATCAACTTTCTGATCCAAAGAAGGCTTGTCAGTTACAGGTGGATTAACCACAACCTTGTCTTCAGGTAGGTCGTTGCCTAGTAACAAATGAATGCCCTCAACGGGTAAAGTAGACGCTATACCGACTGTCACAGGTCCTGAAGCTAAGTGTGATGACAAATTTACAGAATTAAGAGGAACATTAAAAAGCCGGACTCTACTCCCTGAATGAGAACACTCTCATTAGAACAGGACTTCTCAGAAAAAGGCATAGTACCTGATAATAAAAGACTCTGAGAAGCTCCCGTATCCCTTAAAATTTTAATAGGGACAGGATTTTACCAAATCAAACAAGAGTGATATAGAACCCTTCGACATGAATGGTTCATAATTCTCCATAATAAAATCAGACTGGGGTTTTTGAGACCCAACAAATGTATTGCTTTCAATACATGACCGTGACCTTGACCTCTTAGAAAAAAGAGCATTTGGGATAGGTCCATCTTGATTCTGATGCCTATATTTCAATTTGAAGCAATCAGAAATGACGTATCCCTTTTTCCTGCAATTGGTACACGTAGGAATAGACAAGGATTTTGAATCAAGTTTATCAGAAGCTTGATTTTTAGAAGTTGTTCCAGACTGAGTGTTAGAAGGAGTTGTATTAGACTGAAATACCTTTCTACCAGTAGACTGCTGAGTGAAAGTCTTACTAGGAACAGGAACTTTTTGAGTTAAGGAATACTTGTCAGCAGCAAGAGCAGCATTTTCCAAGGTTTCAATCTCATGGTCTTCAAGATAAGTTTTGACATCACTAGCAACACAGTTCTTGAACTCTTCAAGTAACATGAGTTGTCTGAGACTCTCATAATCATGCTCAACTTTCTCGGCTAAGCACCATCTATCAAATTGTTGTGCTTTTTCCCATGCATATTAGACATAAGTCTTGTCAGTGGATTTTGTGGAATCCCTGAATTTTTGCCGATATGCCTCGGGGACTAAGTCGTAACCCTTCAAAATACAGTCCTTAACCACATTATAGTCAGAACGTTGCCGTACTGACAGGGATGCATAGATATTTCGGGCTTTGCCAAAAAGTACACATTGCAATAATTGAGTCCAATGCTCCCTTGGCAATTTCAAATTTTCAGCAACTTTTTCACAAAAAAAAAATAAAATATTTGTCTACTTCTTTTTCACTAAAAGGGGGGTACTAGCCTACTATTTCTTGTAATGTCAAAACTTGAATTTATATGTGAAGTGAAATCGTGCTTTTCACTTGCCAGCTCCACTTCTTTCATTTTAATTTGAAATTCCCTTTCATCCTTCTCTCTTTGCAATTGCATCTGCATTTGCTTATCTTTCTCCCTCTGCTGTCTCTCTCTCTCCTCTTTTCAAATTGCAGTTTCATTAGTTTATCATTCTCTCTTTTCTGTCTGTCTCTCTCCTCTTTTTCAAATAACATTTGTTTTTCTTTCTCTCTTTCCTGCCTCTCTCTCTCTCTCTCTCTCCTCTTTTTCAAATTGCAATTGCAATTGCTTCTCTTCTAATTGTAACTGCAGTTGTTTCTCTCTCTCCTCTTTTTCCAATAACATTTGTTGTATTTCTTTCTGAAGTTCAAGCTATCTTAACTCTAATTCCATCTTGTATTTCATTTTTAATTACTTTACTTTTATGTCAGAGTCTGATACAGACTTATTGATCGAAGCCAAATCACTTTTATCGAAAATATTCTTCTCTACCAAATGCTGAATCAAAATGTTTTTAATTTCTTGCTTCGTCAAGGAAGCGTTTGCTTCAGAAAGATCGTATTTTCTGGCAAATTCAAGCACCTCATCTTTTTACAAACTATCCAACAGCTCCTGAATAGGTCTAGAAGGAAAAGTCCCCACTTTTGATGACATTGTGAAAAAAGCCTGTTGTTTCCACTAAAGATTTCAAACAAAATGTAAAATAATACTTGGGATTTAAAAACTAGGGGAATTTAAATTTCATAAAACAATTTTCTGAAATATTTTAGCCAAACTCATATATCCCGGAGGAGCCCCCAATCTTCTCTTCTTACGTGTAGGCTCGTACAAATGTAACAAAAGAAAAGAGTGAAGTCAACAAGCTTTGTAAATTTTAACAAAATAATTCATTTCCCTAGAAAACAATATAAAAATATGAAATAGGACTTACGGTTTGTGAAAATAGTCAAAAAATTAATCCTAGAATTGAACAATATAAGTCCTATCACTAAAAAGTTCTAATTGAATCCAGGTAAGAATCTCTCTGAAGTTCCAATATGGAAGACGATGGCGTCAGATGAGGTCGTTGTACTGATGGCAACAGTTCCTCGTTGAAACACAATTTATAATGTTCTGTTTAGAATTCCAGAATAAATTTCCACTGAATATTTTAGATCACATGGTAGCTCACGTGACGGGCTGCGTGATCACTAATTTGAACAGCGCAATAGAAGAAAAAAAATGCCAATTATCACGTAAGCAAGAATAGCCCTATCTAAGAGTCAGATTCCCACATTTGAATAAATTTAAAAAAGAAAGGCTGTTTACAATTCATCTAATACGTGGGCCGAACATGACCTTGGTAATAGCCAATCATTTTCGCTTAGTGTTTACAAAACCTCTCAACCAAGGTGAGCTAAAATACTGATAATGTAATACCTTTTACGTTCAAATCAGGTCAAGTGAATTTTCCAAAAAGAGATTCAAATCCAATGAAAATTATCATTACAATAAAATGTAATGAAACAAAATTAAAATAAAAAAGAATTTAAAACTAACACACAAGTAATTTAATTGCATATTCGTAACACATAAAAAGGGAAGGGTTGTTAATTAGAAGCAAGACCTATAATCCAGTTTACTGAATCAAGTAACCCAAATAAATTTACTTACTCTTAATTTTGATTGTCTCATGTTTAAACAATCGCAGGATCAGTCGTCACATGACAAGACTTTCATCGGGTGGGAAATATGTTACATGTTCTATATTTAGTCGGTTACAGAATCAAGATAGATGTCGACTCCCTTCTCAATTCTTCCTTTTTGCTTCTTTAAAAAAAAAACTGGGAAAACCCGACGATACCTTATGAGCACAGGTGATGTAAAAATGCTTATGATCTACCCCTTGTACTAGTGATGTGATGGTAAACTGACACCAGCGACCACGTTTGAAAGATGATATCATATCATAATGCCTTGTTAGTTTGTGACACTCTTTCAATTAAAAATATACACGCATATTCAGGCAGGATGTATGTATAATTCCAAAATAAAAATTGATCATGAAATCTGTATATTACATGCCCATTATAATATAACTCATAGTAAAGACTGCGTTTACCAGGTTGATATGAAACCTCGTGTATGCTACGAATCTCGATTATTCTCTGGAAAATATAATGTCACCTAACAACCGTCGCTTGAAAGAAGTAGATTTATGGAATCAAAGTAAGCTAACAAGAAAAACATAAACACTAGTCATTTTTGTATGAAATATTTCGTTATGGTATATAATAAACACATCTTCAGTACAGTAATTTCCTACGTATGCTTGTGTTGGGTTTCGCTTGATAGAGGAAGGATGCCTTTTTAGTGTCTCTAGATCCGTTGTCCTTCTGTCAGCAACCGTCATGCGATACCAGTACCAAGATCAAGTTACTGTACTGATAGACTATATATATATATATATATATATATATATATATATATATATATATATATATATATATATATATATATATATATACCATTTGTGTGTACCCCTCTACCGATTTTAATAACGAAAACGTTTAATGTGATAAAAAGTGCACAGAACTAAGTCAACTGAATCATTAATTTATAATTTCTAACCTGACTGTGATCAGAATGGCACTAATACTGGCATCCCCTTGCACCTTTCATGCTTAACGGACTTTCCATACTAACACGGCGCCATACTGCGTACACTACGGGCTAGTTTATTTCCATCAGGCAACATAGTGACGAAGTTCATCCTATTCGGTAACTGCCGGATAATTCCGTAAATTGCCATATCGTTCAGAGTTTGGAATTATATCCCTCTGCACACATGAACATATTTATTAAACCAAATTTGTTGTTGTCATTCTTTTCCTTCAAAGGTTAATTTCTAATGCACAAATGTTTGACTTTCGGACATACAGTAGCGTTTATTACAATTGTATATGTAATTTTCACATAGGATTTGCCCACGCACAATAAATGAAAATGATCAGATTAAGCAATGAAATCCTGCACTGTTTATAAACTGTTACATTACACCCCATACTATCGTGTTATTGAAATCGTACATCATAAAGAGCTGGTAAAATTGATACAACAATACTAAAATATTAAGAGCACTAGCACATGTGCAAGGGAGAGAACACCAAATATCAGCTGGTAATTTTCATGGTGTTAGTAAGCATGTTCGGTTATTCAAGGGTAACAACATTGTATTCCAACGCACGACGCATTTAGTCGCTAGTGTTTAACGATTTTGTTCCATGTAAATAAAAAGAACATTATTGTCCGCAGGCATGACACGAAAAAGAAGATCAAGTAGACTTTGAAACAAGACAAGCCAATAAATATAAAAATCGTAAATTTGCCTTGTGCTGCCGACACAAGAGTGCGAAACAGCATATATTCTACGCAAAATTATGAGTAGGAAATCACATGTTAAAAAATGCGTGCCAATAATAAAAAGAAAATTCGTAACGTGCAAGAGGGAAACAGTCTCTACTACACGCAATATTCAGATCACAAAGTACGATCATAGATAAAGATGTGTAGTATAAGATACGATCCTCTCTGGGAGGTGGCAAGTGGTGCGACTTCGATATCCGTACTTCCAGAGGCATAAATTACAGATAGTGAGGTAGGTAAAATGTGAGCATAGTTGATAACATTTAAATAGTTGATTACGCAAGAAAGATACGGATGATCTCATGGAAGGTTTACTTGAAATTTGACATAACATGTTTGGGCAGAAAATAAGCAGAAATAGAACATGGATGATTTACAGATTGAAACGAATGATAACTCTGTAAATGTCTATGAAACACTGGAAAGGAGAATCAGTGGTATGGGTAGAAATAACATTCAATATCATTTTATTTCACTACACATACGTAAAGATTATGGTGAAATTAGGTCTAAAACTGAAGTAAAAAAGAAATACACATATTTGTCTTGTTCGAACACAGAGCTCACTACAAGTCTGATACGAAATCTTAAAATTGATTTATTTGAAACAGACCTTTTCAAATGAGGAATAACAATGTATTAGTGATACAAATAGAGAATTTAAGAAGAACAAAAGTTAAAATATGAGCAAATGAAAATAAATGTTTCAAATGCTAGTATGGATATAGACAATCAATGAAAGGATTTGTCAACACATATGATCAATGCAAGGAGCAATCAACAAATGTGAGCAACAAGAACTCTTCCTGGTTTGTTGAAAGATCCACTGGTAACCTCCTTACCCCGCAGACTCGTTGTCCCAGAACCGTTGGTCTCTCACACAGAGTTAACCATTATCGTCCCTCGAATCAACGTCACTATTGACTCCAGTGTCCGATTTAGACAACCTCATTGAGTTCAAATGAGCAAGGTCTAGTCGTTAATGTTTAAAACATACGCTACGAAAGTCTTGGAATATGTCACACAACATACATTTATATTTTCCCTATAATAGTCGTAAAGACCTCCAAGTGTAAGATGCTAACTGTTTCGTGACGTGTCGGACGTACTGATGATCGTCATTTGATATGATTGAATTTGTCAGTTTTGTAGAAAACGTTGGTATTAGTAATATAGCTATTTCTTTAACATTTGCAAAGATATACGTGTGAGAAAATGCCTTACCTCAAAGATCTAGACTGGCTCTCTAGCAAACTTTTCATGCGAACTTTTCATGATTCAAACTCTTAGGAGGCCATTCTATTGACAGTCGGATAAATCCACAACTATCTACAAGTATGATGGTCCTTTTATATCTTATTAATTTTTCAGTATGTGAAGTTATCAATTATTAAATGTTACTGACTTAAAATATTTATTTTTGTATTCGGTATGATCTGTACGTATTCATCCTGAGAATATTTTATCAGCTTTCTGAAAAACATATGACTCACAGCTTATAAATTGACAGGTGCATGTAGTTTGGGTATTTATAATAGATGACTGATAACTTATAAATTAACAATTGCATGTAGTTTGGAAACATGTAATTAATTATGGGCAGGATTTCTATAGTTGCTTGTGTTAGCAATCATTAATCTTCTGACCTGTTTTTTTCTTCACGGATATAGCGTGTACCTGCTGAGTTCAAATGTTTTTTATTTTCGTGCGTGAACACCAGGGGCTTTGCATTTTCAATCCTAATAATTTATACATTAGTTTTACTATCTTACTCAACGTAGACTATTTTAATATAATATGTTTCACTGGAAAATATACTTCTTTGTTTTTGTTGTAGAATAACGTAACCTCTTTCCACCCATCGCTCTGGTGGCCTAGTGGTTAGAGCGTACGCCTCGGATGCGGGAGGTCGCGGGTTCTAACACCAGCCGAGTCATACAAAAGACTTATAAAAATAGTACTAGCAGAAGCCTCGCTTGGCGCTCAACATTAAGGGCTTAGTGTCAGGACTGGTCGGCCTGGTGTCAAGATAATGTGACTGGATGGGACATCATGCTACGTGTCTGCGACATTATGCCCTAGTGCAAGACATCACTTTAAACTACCTCACTGCAGACATCGTAGCGATATGATTGAACAATTGTAAAAGCTACGTTAAAAATCCAACACACACACACACCTCCTTCGACCCACCCGCATTAAGATGTTGTTTAGATGTCTTGTATATCTGAAATAATATCAATTAAGTTTTGACATCGTGTGTCACTTCTGTAGATAGGAGCAATAATACATTTAATTACGATGACATAGCATTTTCATTGGTCTCTCAGCCATTTCAATCACACGGTTGAATTTAACATCACAGGAGCCACATGTGAAAAATGTCAGTAGCTTATGAAGTAATTCATGATGTGGGAATATTCCAACACTGTCCTGAATTTTAAAGTGTACTGCAGATTCATGTGTCCTGTAATATTGGTGATATATCAGTCCTTGGAACTAATTTAATGTCATATCACATTAGCTGAAACTATTTCGCCCATTCACAATGGCATTCATGATGACTGTAAAACTCGAATTATAGAAGCTTGATCTCTACACTGAGATTTAGTGCTCCCCTCGCTCCACACAAGGCAAAGCAGACTTTCTCATGATCACTCATTTAAATCAACCATCTTTTCATTTCCATTTATCTTTGTAATATTTCTAATGGCAAGATAGAAAGGGTTGGGCTGTCCTAGAGTAGTGAATATATAAAATCTGTTGCAGTTACACTTTCTTGAACTATGAGTTTATTTATTTATTGCGCTTGGGCAATGTTCATTCGAAACAAGATTTGTCGTCCTAAAAGTTTCTCTATGGTCCATTATGCTCTCCATGTACGCTACCATCATTTTACCAGAGACAGGGAAGAAAGTAGGTTTTGTTACAAGGAATAGTAATTTGACACTTAATTGGGTTGATTCTTTTCTTTACAGGAAAAAATTGAAGAGTTGTAAATTAAAAGCAAGACCTGTACACATGTGTATCGAATCAAGTAACCAGAAAAAAATCACTATTATTTCTTTTTACCGTATCATTGTTTTAACAATCACAGGATCAGTCATCACATGGCAAGACATTCACCGGATGTGAAATATGTTACATGTTCTATATTTAGTTGGTTACAGAATCAAGTCAGATGTCAGTTACCTTCTCAATTCTTCCTGCATGCTTCTTAAAGAAATCCGGACGATATCTTGTGAGCGTAGGTGATATTAAAATGTTAATGGTCTACCTTTTCTGTTAGTGATGTGATGGTAAACTGACGCTAGCGACCTTGTTTGAATGATGATATCATATCATTAAGCCTGTTTAGACTGTGGCACCCAGTCAACTAAAAGGTACAAATGCATATCCAGTCAGGATTTATGATATAATTATAAAATAACAATTCATCACAAAATTTGTACATTATATGCCCATTATAATGTAACTCATAGTAAAGGTTACTTAGAAAGGGTTGTTATGAATCCTCGTATCTGCAACCGATGTCGATTATTCACTAGAAAATATAACGTCACCTAACAACGGTCGCATGAAAGGAGTAGATTTATGGAATGAAAGTAAACTAACAAGAAAAACATAAACGTTAGTCATTTTTTAATGAAATATTTCGTTACGGTATATAATAAACACATCTTCAGTACTGTAACTTCCTACGTATGCTCGTGTTGGGTCTCGCTTGATAGAGGAAGGATGCCTTTTTAGTGTCTCTAGAACCATTGTCCTTCTGTCAGCAAATGTCACGCGATACAAGTACTAAGATCAAATTACTGTATTGAATTAATACAATCCTTTCTGTCTGCTTGGCCATCACTTAATACCTTAACAAATTCTACTTACACCTCTGTCTATATCTATATATTACAGCACATATGCTAATATAGCTAGCGCAAAAATAGCAATTAGAATAACAAATGAACAAGTAACGCATTACTAGAAGATGTCGTTCTTTGATAAGTCACGTG
Source organism: Megalonaias nervosa (assembly GCA_016617855.1). Lineage (NCBI taxonomy): Eukaryota > Metazoa > Mollusca > Bivalvia > Unionida > Unionidae > Megalonaias > Megalonaias nervosa. The sequence goes on along the minus strand of JAECUM010003112.1, from coordinate 147,755 downwards.
AGCCATGTATTAAACGAGACCTTTCCTGAGCCAAATAAGGGTACATAGGTTTCTTTCTAATGCACAAATGTTTGACTTTCGGACATGCAGTAGCGTTTATTACAACTGTACATCTAATTTTCACATAGGATTTGCCCACACACAATAAATGAAAATGATCACACTAAGTAATGAAATCCTGCACTGTTTATAGACTTTTACATTACACCCGTTACTATCGTGTTATTAAAATCTTACACCTAAAAGGAGTTGGCCGTATTAGTGCAATACTAAAATATTAAGAGCACTAGCATATGTGCAAGGGAGAGAACGCCAAATATCAGCTGATAATTTTCAGTATTACTAAGCATATTCGATTGTACAAAGCAACAACATTGTATTTCAAAGACTCTCCTGTTTCAAGTCGCTAGTGTTTAACGATTTTATTCCATATAATTGAAAACCACCTAATTGTCTACAGACTGGACACGAAAGAGATCAAGAAGAGTTTGAAATAAGACGTGCCAATAAATATAAAAACGTAAATTTGCTTTGTGCTGCTGACGCACGAGAATGTGTGACACAGCATATATTCTACGCAAAATATTGAGTTAGACATCACATTTTAAAAAATGCGTGCCAACAATAAAAATAAAATTCAATGTATAGGTAACGTGCAAGAGGGAAATAGTCTCTACTGCATGCAATATTCAGAGTACAAGGTATGATCGTAGATAAAAATCTGTAGTACAAGATATGATCCTCTCGGGGTGGGGTGGGGTGGGGTGGGGGCGCCTTCGATTTCTGTACTTCCAGAGACATAAATTACAGATAGTGAGGTGGGTAAAATGAGAGCATAAGTGATAAAATGTAAACAGTTAATTACGCAAGAATGGTGCAGATTATCTCATGGCAGGTTTATTTGAATTTGACATAGCATGTTTGGGCAGAAAAAAAGCAAAACTAGAACATGGATGACTTAAAAAAAAGATAATAAGTATTATTTTCTGTGACAGGTAACCAAGTTTTAAATCTACATAGAGACCATGAAAATAAATACAATTTAGATGGAGAGAGAGAGACATAGTTTACAAAGATGGCTTTAAAAACAGAGGGCACTTGGATTGAAAAGAATGATATCTTTGTAAATGGCTATGAAACACTAGACAGGAGAGTCCGTGGTATGGGTAGAAATTACATTAAATTTATTAGACTAAATGAGAGAGAGAGAGAGAGAGAGAGAGAGAGAGAGAGAGAGAGAGAGAGAGAGAGAAGCGTATTTCTAGTGTGGTTTCGGCACGGGTTTGCTTACGCAGAGCAGCGCAACCCGTTAGCATATACTATTGCAAAGATAGTAGGCATCATTTCGTAAGGGTTAATCATTTGTTATTATTAGTGTCGTCACAGAGAAACAAGCATGGCGTTCTGAAATGTATCTGTAAAACATACCTGAATTTATTTATCAGATAACAAAATTTAACGTTACAATGGCGACAGATATATAATGCTTGAGGAATGTTAAAATTAAATCCATCAACACCATTCCAAAACTATATATTTTATGGAAAGTGACCTTCAAAGTATCATCGTAATCCAATAGACACAAAACTGTAAAAATACTTTGCAACAAAATAAATGTCCTGGACAATAAAAAACAGTCAAACACATTCAATTATTCTTCTGTGTTTACTTCAAATAAATGCACTTGATATATAAACGTATACTTTGCAAGGATACATCTTATATTGAAGTGTTTGTTTTATGTCGTGTTGGGTAAAATCGCAAAACTACCATTTGAAGATGTTAGACTGACCAATGCAAAAGGTATGGTGTTCCAAGAGACATCCTAATTTAATTCATTTTTAACAGAATTTATAGTAATGCATACAACTATTATGTGAAAAATATGCTTTAATGCTGAATGACATTTCAGATGTGTAGGGAAATGCATGCATATAAAAATTAATCATAGAGTCTACCCAATACTACAGTACGCCAGAATTAGTTCATCATGCCTAACAAAACACAGGGTGTAAAAATATAAATATTTGACAGAGTATGGCATGTTCCATGATTGAGGTGGAATAACGGGTGGAACCTGCATGATGCCACATACATATTCAAAAGCAAATTAAAGATACTACAATGACATGTATGACACTATTCAAATAATAGAGAATACGAAAGATAAAGGCTAAGTTAATTTAGTGCTTACTTTCATTACACAAATCTTTGTACAATGGCAACGAATCAATACATGCCAGTAAAAAATATTTTGATTGGCAACTGACGAATACATTCAATGGATGAACTAATATGTACTCAAAACACCAGATTACATTAAAGCAGATTCGAAGATTCCTTCACATTTTCATTACAAATGCAAGGATTATCAATTAACTCTTGAAACACTTGAACAACAAAGAAAATGATTTATCTCCGTTGCAAATTAATTCGACAAATAATTAGGAAATTGTATCGAAACTCTATTGTGTATACTGCAAAACAAAGAATGATACAATTTTCACTACACATAAGTAAAGCTTAAGGTGGATTTAGTTCTAAAACTCAAGTGAAAAAGAAATATACAGATTTGTCTTGTTTGAACACAGAGTTCACTAAAAGTCTGATACGAAATCTAAAAATGTTTTATTTGAAAAGGACCTTTGCAAATGAGGAATAAAAGTATACTAGTGAATAAAATGGAGAATTTAAAAAGAACAAAAGTTAAAATATGAACAAATGAAACTAAATGGTTCAAATACTAGTAAGATCTATCATATGGAACTATTATAAACATGTACTTACTGCTAGTGAGTCACCCCACCCATCCGAAAGTCAGAGTGACTAAACCAATTTACGATGGACTTTAAAAGTGTTTGAATTACCCAAACGGTTGATGTGTTACTACAATAAATAAAAAATAAATTATCTCTTTCAAGAAATTGAAAAGTAAATCCGCGTTTAGTATGAGACTATTGATAACTGATAAGGATTATTTATGTACTATACGCTGATACAGAAAAATTTTATAGCGATACGAAAAACAGTTTGGTGACACAAGTGATTATCCAAAGGACCACGTGTTTGGTATCCCACAAATGAATCGAAAAATATCCGACATTTTCAAAAATGAACTAAATGCTATTCCTAATCAAGATTTTTATTGGACTGATACAAACACTGTAATATACAGGACTGATAAAATGAATAAGGACGAAAACGGGTGGGATTGGATCTAGCGAAGACGCATAATAAAAGCACCTGAATGAGATGATTATCATGCAAATTAATGGCAAATGAATATGTGACATCCTAGCTCACGCCTATACTTACATCTATTACAAAAATTAAAGCAACTGAAAACTCTACTCGATGAAAGCGCATAAAGTTCATCCCTGATACAGCGAAATGGTATTGTGCCTCAGCTGTAGCGATCAAAGCGTAGTTTATCAACGTATAATCACAAATGCTATTATTTGTCAACGGATATGATCAATGCATGCATTTAATCAGTAGGTTTGATTTATATACGGTTTTATCAGCAGATATGATCAAGGTAAGGATTTATCAACAGATAAAATCAATGTAAGGATTTGTCAACAAATATGATCAATGCATCTGTGGACCACGCTGAACCGTTTCCGAACAGGACAGGAGCATTGTGCAGTCATCCTTGCAGGATGGGGCCAGGCCACTGACTCTTCCTGTAGCTATGGAGCTCTGCAGACCATGTCACACATTGTGAACAAGAAGTTCCCCGGTGGACTGCAAGCTCTGCACCTTGATGATGATAGTGCTGTTAAAATGGCTGGGGATGTACTGCACACGATAAATAAATATATAAATCAATGCAAGAGCTATCAACAAATGTTAGCAAGAAGAACTCTTTCTGGTTTGTTGAAAGATCCAAAGGCAAACATCTTACCCCGCAGACCCCATTGGCCGAGAACCGCTGGTCTCTCATACAGAGTTAACCACGAACCAACGTCAGTATTGACCCCAGTGTACGATTTAGACAACCACACGGAGTTCAGTGACTGCCCGTAGCAGCCAAAACTGCAATAACAGAACCATGGAATACACGAGAAACGTTTCAGTGTGAATACAGTTATATACCTTACGCATGCGGAGTCCCGAGTGGCCAAGTGGTCTAAAGCGCTCACCGTTACGGATCACTGCCATCTCGCCTCTGTCTGCGTGGGTTCGACTCTCGGGTTGGGCCAATGTGGGTATGTGAGAAAGCTTGCCGGTAGCTTCTCGTGGTTCGGTGGTTCTTTACGGATTTTTGACGGGGTTCTTCCCGATTGCAAAATTATTCCGAGGTAATTGTATCGTGTTACAAATATATTTTTTCTGCCTCTTAATAATTTTGATTTCCTACTGAGGTAGAACTCAAGGACACAATTGGCAATTGTTTCTAAGAATACTGAAATCCATTGGTATTCTAAACTTCTGTCTATTCTCAACAAACTATATTAATTACCTACACTCGACCTCAACTTTCTTACCTTTTTATTCACTAAGCCCAGTTTAGTTCTATTTTCCTGATCAATAGGTCAATCTTTGTATGTAGCCAAAATGTGGTAGTAATTAAATTCGATTCGTATTGTCACACATTTTATTAACCTTTGGGATAACGCTTTTTACTACCTCATCACTGATAGCAGGGTTTAATAATGTTTGAACGTGACTATGGATGTCTATAAATTTTTATATCCGATATCATCCATTTTCTTAACCAAGTTACTCGGTAATATAATGATACTGTCACCACCATCATCACAGTCTACATTTATCTTTGAATCTCTTTGGCAGTGCTGATATTGTACTATAATGTTTAACACCCTTTTATTCCTAAAATTAATAGTCCTATTATTTTTATCTGTCTGATACTTTCTCATTTGACTGTGTAGTTAAGTTTTTGTTTTGTACCCGTGTACCTACAAAACAAATTTTACAAAAGCTGCGTCCTCGGTGTAGGCATACATGTTTGAACTACTGAACGAAAAAAACTACGGATATGTTTTTAAATGAGGAGAATATTTGTCTGTGTAAATGAAAATCAACATGATATCAGTAGCAGTTCACTACATAACAAAAGCAGGGTAAATACACCAAAAAGAAAGCTTAAATATACCAAACGAATGCTTGATGTAACCTTTTAAGTCTAAAAAATTCCAGGTGGAAACTGGTTTCACATTCAACTTACAGATTTAAGGCGGTAACAATAGAGATTTGAATGAAATTGTCAATGACATTAGTCACATTTGAAGAAGAACATCATTTGAAAAATTCGCACAAATTGGCTCCGTTTATAAACGATCCATCCAGGAGGGACATGGAAATGTGAGTGTACACATGTTTTTCTTTTTACTGTTGAAGAAGGTGTATAAATATATTGAACACAGGTGAAATGAATAATGTTAGGTAACGTTTGTTGCAATAATGTGGACTACAAATAAGCGAAAGTGTGATTATATATATATATATATATATATATATATATATATATATATATATATATATATACACACACACACACACACACACACACACACACACACACACACAAAGGACAGGCGAAAGCCACAAAAAATTTGCTTGAAAGTTATGGGCACCAAAAGTCATGTATTGAACCCAAGAAACCTGCAACAAGATGGCGGTCCTATTTTTCCTTTCTGTAATGAAATCTGTGTTAAATAAACCACGTGGTGTTATCCACAAACCATCCAAAAACATTAATATATATACAGTTAATCTTTTGTCGAGTGAAAAGAATAGAGGACATTTTGAAAATTGAAAATGAGTTTGGCCCATCCATAATTGAATATGAGATATCGGAAATTGAACATAGAGTAAAGCTGAAATAAATTACATGTAATCGGAACTAATAACTCAAATATAGAGAAAATGATACGCCGACATATTAATCAAATTTATGTTTGACCATCATAATGATTACGAATATGAAAGGAAACATTAAGTTGTGTTACGTATAGGCTCGTTAAAAAGTAACAAAAGAAAAGAGTGAAGACAACAAGCTTTGTAAGTTTTAACAAAAATAATTTATTTCCCTAGAAAACACGGTGAAAGGTGAAAATATGAAATAGGACTTATGGTTTGTGAAGAAAATCTAAACATTTATCGTAGTACTGAAAAAATACAAGTCCTATCACTAAATAATTTAAACTGAATCCAGGTTCGAATCTTGACGACGTTCCAAGATGGAGGATGATAACGTCAGATGAAGTCTTTATGCAAATGTCCAGAATTTCACGTTGAACCACAATTTGCACTGTACTATTCCAATTTTGAATGACCTTCACAGAATGTTTTTGTCCTAAACCACTTGTGTAGTTCTCCAGGGAAAAAAAATATTATTTAAAAAGTAGATGAACTCCTATAGCTGTCATCTATAACAAGACACATCTCGAGCTCTACACATGTAAAGAAAAATAAACTCTTTCCAGCACAAGAAAACTAATACCTTCTTCTCAAGGTATAAGAACGACTCTGACTATTTCACAGGAAACTAAGTGCTTTTAAACCGAACCAAAACATCATTTCATGCACACGCACAAAGAACTCGTGGTTATTTCATCATCTGACAATCGCAGTACACGATGTAATCACATATGCTTAGAAATGACCTTGGCCACAACCAATCGTTTACGCCGGTTGTTTATCCAGTCGGCAATCTAAAATAATGCTTACTCAAGCCGAGAGTCATATTTACGGTCTAAATAAACACGACGTTTCTTTCACAAATATCAGATCCCGTGAACATAATCATCATCATAATAAAATATAATGATACAAAAATGAAATAAAAAGAATTCAAATTTTAACACACAAGTAATTGAACTATATGGTCGTAACACTTTCCCCCATAAAGAAAAAAAGAAAGATTTATGTAATAAAGCTTTCTTTTTTACCAGGTGTAAACTATACACGAGGTAAAAAAAATTACATAAGAAGAACTATTATGAATTATACAAATGTGTATATGAAAATAATATTTCTATGCACGGGAAAGTGTATCTGCAATTAAATTGTCTTTTCCTTTGATGTGCCTGATGTAAAGATTGTATTCTTACAAAAAGAATCTCCACCTTAATAGTCTTTGATTTTTATTTTTCATCCTGTTGATGAAAGTAAGGGGGTTGTGATCACTAAACACAACAACGGGAGAAGGAGCTGAGCTGATGTAAACTTCAAAATGCTGTAATGCCAGCATTAAAGCCAAGCATTCCTTCTCGATTGTTGAGTAATTTCTTTGGTGCTTATTTAATTTCTTTGAGAAATAGCACACTGGATGTTATACACCATTTCTATCATCTTGAATCAATACTGCGCCAACCCCAACATCATTTGCATCCACAGATAGTTTGAATGGTTGACTGAAATCTGGAGCTGTTAGAACTGGTGCACTTTTAAGTATGGCCTTTAACCTATCAAAATCCTCTTGACATTCTTCAGTCCAAAAAGAAACTTGTTTTTCTTTCTCAACAAGTTTGTCAGAGGTTCAACAATATTAGAGAAATTAGAACAAAATTTGCAATAGTATCCAGCCATATCCAAAAATCTCATCAGCTGCATTTTACTGACAGGCACAGGAAATTCAGAGATAGCTTTGACCTTAGCATCTATAGGTTTAATTTGACCAAGTCTCACAACATATCTTAGAAAAGTAACACAAGCACGGCCAAACTCACTTTTAGATAAGTTAATAGTCAAATTTGCATCAGTGGGTCTATCAAAGAATTTCCGAATCGTGGCTAGATGTTCTTTCCAGGTGTGGTTGTAGATGATGACATCATCAATATAAGCATCACAATTGTCTAGACCAGAGGTAATCATATTCATCAAGCGTTGAAAAGTACTTAGAGAACCCTTCATCCCAAATGGCATTACTTTATATTGGTAGAGTCCATCTGGAGTCACAAATGCTGAAATTTCTTTTGCCCTTTCCGTTAGTGGAATTTGCCAAAATCCTTTCAGAAGGTCGAATTTGGTGACGTATTTGGCATTTCCGATTTTGCAGATACAGTCATCGATTCCTGGTAATGGAAATGAATCTGTTTTTGTTACACTGTTCACCTTCCTATAATCAGTACACATTCGGAAAGTTTTATCCGGTTTCGGAATAAGTATACATGGTGAACTCCAATCACTCTTACTGGGCTCTATAAAATCATTCTCCAGTAAATAGTGAATCTCCTTTTTCAAGTATTCCTGTTTGAGAGGGTTCATCCTGTATGGGTGTTGTTTCATGGGTTTTGAATCTACAATTTCAACGTCATGAAAAATTTTGTTTGTCCTTGTAGGTACGTCTGGAAACAAGTGCTCATATTCATACAATAATTGTTTAAGTTCACCCTTTTCTTGTTGTTGTAAATGAGAAAGTTTCTGGTCTAGATTTTTTATAATTTCCGAATTCCGAAGATTTGTTGTTCCAAGATCAGTAGAATTCGACTGAGTTCCTTCACTCAAATCCTCAGTTGGTGGGACAGGTACAACTAAATTAATTGCATAATTTACCTGGATATCTCTTTCAACATATTCCTTTAACATATTGATGTGGCAAAGTTGTTTTTGTTTTCGCCTCCCAGGAGTATTTATGATGTAATTTAAATCACTTATTTTCTTTTCAACCGTGTATGGACCATAATATTTTGCCTGAAGAGGATTTTGTGGAATGGGCAAGAGAGCTAGAACTCTATCACCAGTTTGAAAACTCCTATCCCTTGAGTTTTTATCATATCTTGATTCCATTTTTGATTGAGTAGAGTGCAAATTTGCTCTTGCGGCCTCACAAGCCTTTGACAATTTATACTTGAAATCAGAGGCATGATCAAGAAGATTAGGTTCTGTATGTTCATTAGAAAGAAGTTTCTCTTTCAATAACTTCAAAGGTTCACGCACAGTATGTCCGAACACCAGTTAAAAGGGACTGAATCCTAAAAATTCCTGAACGGACTCTCTGACTGCAAACAAAAGGAAATGAATGCCTTCATCCCAATCTTTACCTGTATCAAAACAATACGATCTAATCATGTTTTTCAAAGTCTGATGAAATCGTTCTAAAGCCCCTTGGCTCTCAGGCTGATAGGCAGAAGATCTGAATTGTCGAATACCTAATTCATGCATGGCTTGCTGGAAAATTCCAGACATGAAATTTGACGCTTGATCTCGATTGGACAAATTTGGGAAGGCCAAATTGAGAAAAAACTTTATCAAAGCTTTTACTAAGTTTTTGGTTTTAATATTCCTCAAAGGAATTGCCTCTGGGAATCTTGTTGACGCACACATAATGGTCAACAAATATTGGTTGCCTGACTTGGTCTTTGGTAAGGGACCAACACAATCTACCATAATTCTACTGAATGGTTCGTCAAATGCAGGAATAGGTTGTAGATGAGCCTTAGGTATCTTCTGATTGGGTTTTCCTACCATTTGACAAGTATGAAAAGATCTACAGAATTTACAAACATCACTTTTGATTTTTAGCCAATAAAAGTGAGTAAAGATCTTGTGATAAGTTTTATTTATCCCTAAATGACCAGCCAGAGGAGTTTCATGGGCCAAACTAAGCATTTCCTGTCTGTAAGGTTTTGGAACCACGATCTGATAGTTCACTGACCATTCGTCACTAGCAGGTACCTCGGGAGGTCTCCATTTTCTCATAAGAATTCCATTTTTAAGGAAATAACAGACAGGTACTTCAGTGGCTTCAGTTTCACTAATGGCCCTCTGAAACAAACATGAGATCTCAGCATCTTTATCCTGTTCGACGACAAGTAATTGTCGTTTGTCACCCTGATTAAGAAAAAGAGAATGAGTATTCAAAAGAGGATCACTGTGATCAATACCTTTTGACTGATCCAAATTAGAAGTGAAAGTGACCTCATCTAAAACCTGACCAATACATGTGTCAGCTAAAGGAATATTGTCCTTATCAAAATCATTCTTAAGAGCTTTCTTTACCATAGCTCTGGTAACTGCGCAAGCTGGGTATAAATCAGGGTATTCTTTTTCAATAGGATCAACTTTCTGATCCAAAGAAGGCTTGTCAGTTACAGGTGGATTGACCACAACCTTGTCTCCAGCTAGGTCATTGCCTAGTAACAAATGAATGCCCTCAACGGGTAAAGTAGACGCTATACCGACTGTCACAGGTCCTGAAACTAAGTCTGATGCGAAATTTACAGAATGGAGAGGAACATTAACAAAGCTGCACTCTACTCCCTGAATGAGAACACTCTCATTAGAACAGGACTTCTCAGAAAAAGGCATAGTACCTGATAATAAAAGACTCTGAGAAGCTCCTGTATCCCTTAAAATTTTAATAGGGATAGGATTTTACCAAATCACCCAAGAGTGATATAGAACCCTTCGACATGAATGGTTCATAATTCTACATAATAAAATCAGACTGGGGATTTTGAGACCCAACAAATGTATTGTTTTCAATACATGACCGTGACCTTGACCTCTTAGAAATAAGAGCATTTGGGATAGGTCTATCTTGATTCTGATGCCTATATTTCAATTTGAAGCAATCAGAAATGACGTGTCCTTTTTTCTTGCAATTGGTACATGTAGGAATAGACAAGGATTTTGAATCAAGTTTATCAGAAGCTTGATTTTTAGAAGTTGTGCCAGATTGAGTTTTAGGAGGAGTCGTATTAGGCTGAAACACCTTTCTACCAGTAGACTGCTGAGTGAAAGATTTGCTTACCCCCGGAACTTTATGAGATAAGGAATACTTATCAGCAGCTAGAGCAGCATTTTCCAAGGTTTTGACCTCATGATCTTCAAGATAAGTTTTGACATCACTAGAAGCACAGTTCTTGAACTCTTCAAGCAATGCCACTTGTTCGAGTCTTTCATAATCATGTTCAATTTTCTCAGCTAAGCACCATCTCTTGAACAACTGTTCTTTTTCTCTAGCAAATTCAACATAAGTGTGTCTAGTTTCTTTTTTATAGTTTCTGAATTTTTGCCGATAAGCCTCAGGGACTAACTCGTAACCCTTCAAAATGCATTCCTTAACCGAATCATAGTCAGAACTTTGAAGTGCTGACAGGGATATACAGACATTTCGGGACTTGCCATAAAGTACACTTTGCAATAATTGAGTCCAATACTCCCTTGGCCATTTCAAATTTTCAGCAACTTTTTCAAAATGAATAAAATATTTGTCTACTTCCTTTTCACTAAAAGGGGGCACTAACTTAATATTTCCTACAATGTCAAACTTTGAATTTGTATGTGAAGTGGAATCGTACCTTTCACCTGTCAGGTGAAATTCTTTCATTTTTATTTGAAATTATTATTATACTGAAAACGTAATACCTTTTACGTTCAAAACAGGTAAAAAAAGTGATTTTTCCGAAAATAATCAAATCCCGTAAAAATTATCATTACAATAAAATGTAATAAAACAAGAATTAAATAAAAAAGAATTTAAAGCTAACACACAAGTAATTAAATTATATATACGTAACACTTCCCCCATAAAGAAAAAAAAAAGAGAGAAGAAAGATTTATGTAATAAAGCTTTTTTTTACCATATGTAAATTATACATGAGGTAAAATAAAATTACATAAGAAAACTCTTATGAATTATACAAAGTGTACATGAAATCATATTTCTATACACGAGAAAGTGCATCTGCAATCAAATTATCTTTTCCTTTGATGTGCCTGATGCCAAGATGATATTCTTGTAAAAACAAACTCCACCTTAATAATCTTTGATTTTTATTTTTCATCTTGTCGATGAAACTAAGGGGGTTGTGATCACTAAACACAACAACGGGAGAAGGAGCTGAACTAATGTAAACTTCAAAATGCTGTAATGCCAATATTAAAGCCAAACATTCCTTCTCGATTGTTGAGTAATTTCTTTGGTGCTTATTTAATTGTTTAGAGAAATAGCACACTGGGTGATCAACATTATTTCTATCTTCTTGAATCAATACTGCTCCAACCCCAACATCACTTGCATCCACAGATAATTTAAAAGATTGATTGAAATTTGGAGCTGTAAGAACCGGCGCACTATTGAGTATGGCTTTTAATATATCAAAAGCCTCCTGACATTTTTCAGTCCAAATAAACTTGATATTCATACTTAACAAGTTTGCCAGGGGTTCAGCAATATTAGAGAAATTGGAACAAAATTTCCGATAGTATCCGGCCATACCCAAATATTGCATCAGTTGCATTTTACTGACAGGCACAGGGAAATCAGAGATAGCCTTAACCTTAGCATCAATAGGTATAACTTGACCATGACCCACAATATGTCCTAGAAATGTCACACAAGCACGGCCAAACTCACTTTTAGATAAATTGATTGTCAAATTTGCATCAGTGAGTCTTTCAAAGAATTTCCGAATCGTGGCTAGATGTTCTTTCCAGGTGTGGTTGTAGATGATGACATCATCGATGTAAGCATCACAATTGTCTAGACCAGAGGTAATCATATTCATCAAGCGTTGAAAAGTACTTAGAGAACCCTTCATCCCGAACGGCATTACTTTATATTGATAGAGTCCATCTGGAGTCACAAATGCTGAAATTTCCTTTGCCTTTTCCGTTAGTGGAATTTGCCAAAATCCTTTCAGAAGGTCAAATTTGGTCACGTACTTCGCATTTCCAATTCTGTCAATACAGTCATCGATTCTTGGTAATAGAAATGAATCTGTTTTTGTCACACTGTTCACCTTCCTATAATCAGTGCACATATGGAAAGTTTTATCTGGTTTCGGAACAAGTATACATGGTGAACTCCAATCACTGTTTTTTACTGGGCTCTATGAAATCGTTCTCCAGCAAATACCGAATTTCCTTTTTCAAGTATTCCTGTTTGAGAGGGTTCATCCTGTATGGGTGTTGTTTCACAGGTTTTGAATCTACAATTTCAAAGTCGTGAAAAATTTTGTTTGGCCTTGTAGGAATATCTGGAAACAAGTGCTCATATTCGAATAATAACTGTTTCAGTTCATTCCTTTCTTGTTGTTGCAAATATAAAAGTTTCTGGTCTAGATTTTTTATAATTTCCGAATTCCGAAGATTTGTTGCTCCAAGATCAACAGAGTCCGATTGAATTTCTTCACTTAAATCCTCAGTTTGTGGGACAGGTACAACTAAATTAATTGCATGATTTACTTGGCTATCTCTTTCAACATGCTAGTACTCCATTAATTTATTTCGATCAAAGTACTATTATTATAATTTAACTCATTCATTTGGTTCGTTACTTTGTAAGAGCCGTAAAATCTAATTTGAAGAAAATTTTGAAAGAATGAGCAAGAGAGAATGAACTCTATTACAAGACTGAAAACTACTCTCAAGTAAAGTTCTGTGAAACTATAATTTCACTTTTGACTTGAGTTGCTGAGTGCCAAATTCAAGCATTACTAGCTTGAAAATTCCAGACCTAAACTTTGACCTTTGACCAGATTGGACAGATTTGGGAAGGCCAAATTGAGTAAAAAACTTATCAAAGCTTTTACTATGGTTTTGGTTTTAATATTCCTCAAAGGAATTGCCTCTAGGAATCTTGTTGACGCACACATAATGGTCAACAAGTATTGGTTGCCTGACTTGGTCTTAGGTAAGGGACCAACGCAGTCTACCATAATTCTGCTAAATGGTTCGTCAAATGCAGGAATAGGTTGCAGATGAGCCTTAGGTATCTTCTGATTGGGTTTTCCTATCATTTGACAAGTATGACAAGATCAATAAAATTTACAAACATCACTTTTGATTTTTGGCCAATAAAAGTGAGTAAAGATCTTGTGATAAGTTTTATTTATCCCTAAATGACCAGCCAGAGGAGTTTCATGGGCCAAGCTAAGCATTTCCTGTCTGTAAGATTTTGGAACTACAATCAGATAGTTCACTGACCACTCGTCACCAGCAGATACCTCGGGAGGTCTCCATTTTCTCATAAGAATTCCATTTTTAATGAAATAACAGAAAGGTACTTCAGTGGCTTCAGTTTCACTAATGGCCCTCTGAAACAAACATGAGATCTCAGGATTTTTTCCTGTTGGACGACAAGTGATTGTCATTTATCACCGTGATTAGATAAAAGGGAATGAGTATTTAAAAGAGGATCACTGTGATCAATACCTTTTTATTGATCCAAATTAGGAGTGAAAGTGACCTCATCAAACGCCTGACCAATACATGTGTCAGCTAAAGGAATATTGTCCTTATCAAAATCATTCTCAAGAGCTTTCTTTACCATAGTTCTAGTAACTGCATAAGCCGCGTATAAATCAGGGTATTCTTTTTCAATAGGATCAACTTTCTGATCCAAAGAAGGCTTGTCAGTTACAGGTGGATTAACCACAACCTTGTCTTCAGGTAGGTCGTTGCCTAGTAGCAAATGAATGCCCTCAACGGGTAAAGTAGACGCTATACCGACTGTCACAGGTCCTGAAGCTAAGTGTGATGACAAATTTACAGAATGGAGAGGAACATTAACAAAGCTGCACTCTACTCCCTGAATGAGAACACTCTCATTAGAACAGGACTTCTCAGAAAAAGGCATAGTACCTGATAATAAAAGACTCTGAGAAGCTCCCGTATCCCTTAAAATTTTAATAGGGATAGGATTGGCCAAATCACCCAAGAGTGATATAGAACCCTTCGACATGAATGGTTCATAATTCTACATAATAAAATCAGACTGGGGATTTTGAGACCGAACAAATGTATTACTTTCAATACATGACCGTGACCTTGACCTCTTAGAAAAAAGAGCATTTGGGATAGGTCCATCTTGATTCTGATGCCTATATTTCAATTTGAAGCGATCAGAAATGACGTGTCCTTTTTTTCCTGCAGTAGGTACACGTAGGAATAGACAAGGATTTTGAATCAAGTTTATCAGAAGCTTGATTTTTAGAAGTTGTTCCAGACTGAGTGTTAGAAGGAGTCGTATTAGGCCGAAATACCTTTCTACCAGTAGACTGCTGAGTGAAAGTCTTACTAGCAACAGAAACTTTATGAGTTAAGGAATACTTGTCAGCAGCAAGAGCAGCATTTTCCAAGGTTTCAATCTCATGGTCTTCAAGATAAGTTTTGACATCACTAGAAACACAGTTCTTGAACTCTTCAAGTAACATGAGTTGTCTGAGACTTTCATAATCATGTTCAACTTTCTCGGCTAAGCACCATCTTTCAAATTTTTGTGCTTTTTTTCCATGCAAATTCGACATAAGTCTTGTCAGTCGATTTTGTAGAATCCCTGAATTTTTGCCGATATGCCTCGGGGACTAAGTCGTAACCCTTCAAAATACAGTCCTTAACCACATTATAGTCAGAACGTTGCCGTACTGACAGGGATGCATAGATATTTCGGGCTTTGCCAAAAAGTACACATTGCAATAATTGAGTCCAATGCTCTCTTGGCAATTTCAAATTTTCAGCAACTTTTTCACAAAAAAAAAATAAAATATTTGTCTACTTCTTTTTCACTAAAAGGGGGGTACTAGCCTACTATTTCTTGTAATGTCAAAACTTGAATTTATATGTGAAGTGAAATCGTGCTTTTCACTTGCCAGCTCCACTTCTTTCATTTTAATTTGAAATTCCCTTTCATCCTTCTCTCTTTGCAATTGCATCTGCATTTGCTTATCTTTCTCCCTCTGCTGTCTCTCTCTCCTCTTTTCAAATTGCAGTTTCATTAGTTTATCATTCTCTCTTTTCTGTCTGTCTCTCTCCTCTTTTTCAAATAACATTTGTTTTTCTTTCTCTCTTTCCTGCCTCTCTCTCTCTCTCTCTCTCTCTCCTCTTTTTCAAATTGCAATTGCAATTGCTTCTTTTATAATTGTAACTGCAATTGTTTCTCTCTCTCCTCTTGTTCCAATAACATTTGTTCTTTTTCTTTCTGAAGTTCAAGCTTCCTTAACTCTAATTCTATCTTGTATTTCATTTTTAATTACTTTACTTTTATGTCAGAGTCTGATACAGACTTACTGACCGAAGCCAAATCACTTTTATCGAGAACATTCTTCTCTACCAAATTCTGAATCAAAATGTTTTTAATTTCTTGCTTCGTAAATGAAGCTTTTGCTTCAGAAAGATCGTATTTTCTGGCAAATTCAAGCACCTCATCTTTTTACAAACTATCCAACAGCTCCTGAATAGGTCTAGAAGGAAAAGTCTCCACTTTTGATGACATTGTGAAAAAAGCCTGTTGTTTTCACTAAAGATTTCAAACAAAATGTAAAATAATACTTGGGATTTAAAAACTAGGGGAATTTAAATTTCATAAAACAATTTTCTGAAATATTTTAGCCAAATTCAAATATCCCGGAGGAGCCCCCAATTTTCTCTTCTTACGTGTAGGCTCGTACAAATGTAACAAAAGAAAAGAGTGAAGTCAACAAGTTTTGTAAATTTTAACAAAATAATCCATTTCCCTAGAAAACAATATAAAAATATGAAATAGGACTTACGGTTTGTGAAAATAGTCCAAAAATTAATCCTAGAATTGAACAATGTAAGTCCTATCACTAAACGGTTCTAATTGAATCCAGGTTAGAATCTCTATGAAGTTCCAATATGGAAGACGATGGCGTCAAATGAGGTCGTTGTACTGATGGCAACATAATGTTCTGTTTAGAATTCCAGAATAAATTTCCATTGAATATCTTAGTCCCCGAAATTTTATAAAAAAAGAGCACTTGTTTAGTTTTCTAGAGAATAAATTATTAAATTGCAACAAATAGATGCACTTCAGAACAATCTGGCAACAACAATAAAAACCTCTTGAGCCCTCAAGGTTTAAAATACGACTGATAAATCAACTAGAGAGCGTCTGTTTGAAGCCGCGATTTTAGATCACATGGTAGCTCACGTGACGGGCTGCGTGATCACTAACATGAACAGCGCAATAGAACTAAAAAGAAATGCCAATTATCACATAAGCAAGAATAGCCCTATCTAAGAATCACATTCCCACATTTGAATAAATTTAAAAAAGAAAGGTTGTTTACAATTCATCTAATACGTGGGCCGAACATGACCTTGGTAATAGCCAATCATTTTCGCTTAGTGTTTACAAAACGTCTCAACCAAGGTGAGCTAAAAATACTGATAATGTAATACCTTTTACGTTCAAATCAGGTCAAGTGAATTTTCCAAAAAGAGATTCAAATCCAATGAAAATTATCATTACAATAAAATGTAATGAAACAAAATTAAAATAAAAAAGAATTTAAAATTAACACACAAGTAATTTAATTGTATATTCGTAACACAAGTAAAAGGGAAGGGTTGTTAATTAGAAGCAAGACCTATAATCCAGTTTATTGAATCAAGTAACCCAAATAAATTTACTTACTCTTAATTTTGATTGTCTCATGTTTAAACAATCGCAGGATCAGTCGTCACATGACAAGACTTTCATCGGGTGGGAAATATGTTACATGTTCTATATTTAGTCGGTTACAGAATCAAGATAGATGTCGACTCCCTTCTCAATTCTTCCTTTTTGCTTCTTTAAAAAAAAAACTGGGAAAACCCGACGATACCTTATGAGCACAGGTGATGTAAAAATGCTTATGATCTACCCCTTGTACTAGTGATGTGATGGTAAACTGACACCAGCGACCTCGTTTGAAAGATGATATCATATCATATTGCCTTGTTAGGTTGTGACACTCTTTCAGTTAAAAATATACGGGCATATTCAGGCAGGATGTATGTGTAATTCCAAAATAAAAATTGATCATGAAATCTGTATAATACATGCCCATTATAATATTACTCATAGTAAAGACTGCGTTTACCAGGTTGATATAAAACCTCGTGTATGCTACGAATCTCGATTATTCTCTGGAAAATATAATGTCACCTAACAACCGTCGCTTGAAAGAAGTAGATTTATGGAATCAAAGTAAGCTAACAAGAAAAACATAAACACTAGCCATTTTTGTATGAAATATTTCGTTATGGTATATAATAAACACATCTTCAGTACAGTAATTTTCTACGTATGCTTGTGTTGTGTTTCGCTTGATAGAGGAAGGATGCCTTTTTAGTGTCTCTAGATCCGTTGTCCTTCTGTCAGCAACCGTCATGCGATACCAGTACCAAGATCAAGTTACTGTACTGATAGACTATATATATATATATATATATATATATATATATATATATATATATATATATATATATATATATATATATATATATATATATATATACCATTTGTGTGTACCCCCCTACCGATTTCAATAACGAAAACGTTTAATGTGATTAAAAGTGCACAGAACTAAGTCAACTGAATCATTGGTTTATAATTTCTAACCTGACTGTGATCAGAATGGCACTAATACTGGCATCCCCTTGCACCTTTCATGCTTAACGGACTTTCCATACTTACACGGCGCCATACTGCGTACACTACGGGCTAGTTTATTTCCATCAGGCAACATAGTGACGAAGTTCATCTTATTCGGTAACTGCCGGATAATTCCGTAAATTGCCATATCGTTCAGAGTTTGGAATTATATCCCTCTGCACATATGAACATATTTATTAAACCAAATTTGTTGTTGTCATTCTTTTCCTTTACTTGATTCGACAGTGTAAATATCGGAAGCAGACGACATATGTATGTACATCTGTAGTCGTGCACACGCCCCTTTGCTGAAAATGGACTTGTCCAGGAACTCGAGCATGTCCGTCTATTATATTGAAAACTTCCGTTAAGCATGAAACGCGCAGACACTGACGGTGTTAGGGCAATTCTACTCACAGTCAGATTAGAAAATATAAATCAATGAATGAATTGACTAAGTTCCTTGCACTTTGTATCACATTAAAGATTTCCATTATTGAAATCGGTAGGGGGGTAGAAACAAACGGGTTGGTATAGTCAGACTATAAAAGATGTTGTTCTTTGATAAGTCATGTGAGCCATGTATTAAACCAGACCTTTCCTGAGCCAAATAAGGGTTCAAAGGTTAATTTCTAATGCACAAATGTTTGACTTTCGGACATGCAATAGCGTTTATTACAATTGTGCATGTAATTTTCACATAGGATTTGCCCACGCACAATAAATGAAAATGATCAGATTAAGCAATGAAATCCTGCACTGTTTATAAACTGTTAAATTACACCCCATACTATCGTGTTATTGAAATCGTACATCATAAAGAGCTGGTAAAATTGATACTACAATACTAAAGTATTAAGAGTACTAGCACATGTGCAAGGGAGAGAACACCAAATATCAGCTGGTAATTTTCATGGTGTTAGTAAGCATTTCGGTTATTCAAGGGTAACAACATTGTATTTCAACGCACGACGCATTTAGTCGCTAGTGTTTAACGATTTTGTTCCATGTAAATGAAAAGAACATATTGTCCACAGGCATGACACGAAAAAGAAGATCAAGTAGACTTTGAAACAAGACAAGCCAATAAATATAAAAATCGTAAATTTGCTTTGTGCTGCTGACAGAAGATTGCGACACAGCATATATTCTACGCAAAATTATAAGTAGGAAATCACATGTTAAAAAATGCGTGCCAGTAATAAAAAGAAAATTCGTAACGTGCAAGAGGGAAACAGTCTCTATTACACGCAATGTTCAGATCACAAAGTACGATCATAGATAAAGATGTGTAGTATAAGATACGATCCTCTCTGGGAGGTGGCAAGTGGTGCGACTTCGATATCCGTACTTCCAGAGGCATAAATTACAGATAGTGAGGTAGGTAAAATGTGAGCATAGTTGATAACATTTAAACAGTTGATTACGCAAGAAAGATACGGATGATCTCATGGAAGGTTTACTTGAAATTTGACATAACATGTTTGGGCAGAAAATAAGCAGAAATAGAACATGGATGATTTACAGATTGAAACGAATGATAACTCTGTAAATGTCTATGAAACACTGGAAAGGAGAATCAGTGGTATGGGTAGAAATGACATTAAATATCATTTTATTTCACTACACATACGTAAAGATTATGGTGAAATTAGGTCTAAAACTGAAGTAAAAAAGAAATACACATATTTGTCTTGTTCGAATACAGAGTTCACTACAAGTCTGATACGAAATCTTAAAATTGATTTATTTGAAACAGACCTTTTCAAATGAGGAATAACAATGTATTAGTGATACAAATGGAGAATTTAAGAAGAAGAACAAAAGTTAAAATATGAGCAAACGAAACTAAATGTTTCAAATACTAATATGGATATAGACAATCAATGAAAGGATTTGTCAACACATATGATCAATGCAAGGAGCAATCAACAAATGTGAGCAACAAGAACTCTTCCTGGTTTGTTGAAAGATCCACTGGCAACCTCCTTACCCCGCAGACCCGTTGTCCCAGAACCGTTGGTCTCTCACACAGAGTTAACCATTATCGTCCCTTGAATCAACGTCACTATTGACTCCAGTGTCCGATTTAGACAACCTCATTGAGTTCAAATGAGCAAGGTCTAGTCGTTAATGTTTAAAACATACATTACGAAAGTCTTGGAATATGTCACACAGCATACATTTATATTTTCCCTATAATAGTCATACAGACCTCCAAGTGTATGATGCTAACTGTTTCGTGACGTGTCGGACGTACTGATGATCGTCATTTGATATGATTGAATTGGTCAATTTTGTAGAAAACGTTGGTATTAGTAATATAGCTATTTCTTTAACATTTGCAAAGCTATACGTGTGAGAAAATGCCTTACCTCAAAGATCTAGACTGGCTCTCTAGCAAATTTTTTCATGCGAACTTTTCATGATTCAAACTCTTAGGAGGCGGTTCTATTGACAGTCGAATAAATCCACAACTATCTACAAGTATGATGGTCCTTTTATATCTTATTACTTTTTCAGTATGTGAAGTTATCAGTTATTAAATATGACTGACTTAAAATATTTATTTTTGTATTTAGTATGATCTGTACGTATTCATCCTGAGAATATTTTATCAACTTTCTGAAAAACATATGACTCACAGCTTATAAATTGACAGGTGCATGTAGTTTGGGTATTTATAATAGATGACTGATAACTTATAAATTAACAATTGCATGTAGTTTGGAAACTTGTAATTAATTACGGGCAGGATTTCTATAGTTGCTTGTGTTAGCAATCATTAATCTTCTGACCTGTTTTTTTCCTCACGGATATGGCATGTACCTGCTGAGTTCAAATGTTTTTTATTTTCGTGCGTGAACACCAGGGGCTTTGCATTTTCATCCTAATAATTTATACATTAGTTTTACTATCTTACTCAACGTAGACTATTTTAATATAATATGTTTCACTGGAAAATATACTTCTTTGATTTTGTTGTAGAATAACGTAACCTCTTTCCACCCATCGCTCTGGTGGCCTAGTGGTTAGAGCGTACGCCTCGGATGCGGGAGGTCGCGGGTTCTAACACCAGCCGAGTCATACAAAAGACTTATAAAAATAGTACTAGCAGAAGCCTCGCTTGGCGCTCAACATTAAGGGCTTAATGTCAGGACTGGTCGGCCTGGTGTCAAGATAATGTGACTGGATGGGACATCATGCTACGTGTCTGCGACATTATGCCCTAGTGCAAGACATCACTTTAAACTACCTCACTGCAGACATCGTAGCGATATGATTGAACAATTGTAAAAGCTACGTTAAAAATCCAAAACACACACACACCTCCTTCGACCCACCCGCATTAAGATGTTGTTTAGATGTCTTGTATATCTGAAATAATATCAGTTAAGTTCTGACATCGTGTGTCACTTCTGTAGGTAGGAGCAATAATACATTTAATTACGATGACATAGCATTTTCATTGGTCTCTCAGCCATTTCAATCACACGGTTGAATTTAACATCACAGGAGCCACATGTGAAAAATGTCAGTAGCTTATGAAGTAATTCATGATGTGGGAATATTCCAACACTGTCCTGAATTTTAAAGTGTACTGCAGATTCATGCGTCCTGTAATATTGGTGATATATCAGTCCTTGGAACTAATTTAATGTCATATCACATTAGCTGAAACTATTTCGCCCATTCACAATGGCATTCATGATGACTGTAAAACTCGAATTATAGAAGCTTGATCTCTACACTGAGATTTAGTGCTCCCCTCGCTCCACACAAGGCAAAGCAGACTTTCTCATGATCACTCATTTAAATCAACCATCTTTTCATTTCCATTTATCTTTGTAATATTTCTAATGGCAAGATAGAAAGGGTTGGGCTGTCCTAGAGTAGTGAATATATAAAATCTGTCGCAGTTACACTTTCTTGAACTATGAGTTTATTTATTTATTGCGCTTGGGCAATGTTCATTCGAAACAAGATTTGTCGTCCTAAAAGTTTCTCTATGGTCCATTATGCTCTCCATGTACGCTACCATCATTTTACCAGAGACAGGGAAGAAAGTAGGTTTTGTTACAAGGAATAGTAATTTGACACTTAATTGGGATGATTCTTTTCTTTACAGGAAAAAATTGAAGAGTTGTAAATTAAAAGCAAGACCTGTACACATGTGTATCGAATCAAGTAACCAGAAAAAAATCACTATTATTTCTTTTTACCGTATCATTGTTTTAACAATCACAGGATCAGTCATCACATGGCAAGACATTCACCGGATGTGAAATATGTTACATGTTCTATATTTAGTTGGTTACAGAATCAAGTCAGATGTCAATTACCTTCTCAATTCTTCCTGCATGCTTCTTAAAGAAATCCGGACGATATCTTGTGAGCGTAGGTGATATTAAAATGTTAATGGCCTACCTTTTCTGTTAGTGATGTGATGGTAAACTGACGCTAGTAACCTTATTTGAAAGATGATATCATATCATTAAGCCTATTTAGACTGTGGTAGCCAGTCAACTAAAAGGTACAAATGCATATCCAGTCAGGATTTATGTTATAATTATAAAATAACAATTCATCACAAAATTTGTACATTATATGCCCATTACAATGTAACTCATAGTAAAGGTTACTTAGAAAGGGTTGTTATGAATCCTCGTATCTGCAACCGATGTCGATTATTCACTAGAAAATATAATGTCACCTAACAACGGTCGCATGAACAGGTAACCAAGTTTTAAAGCTACATTGAGACCATGAAAATAAATACAATTTAGATGGAGAGAGAGAGAGAGAGAGAGACATAGTTTACAAAGATGGCTTTAAAAACAGAGGGCACTTGGATTGAAAAGAATGATATCTTTGTAAATGGCTATGAAACACTAGACAGGAGAGTCCGTGGTATGGGTAGAAATTACATTAAATTTATTAAACTAAATGAGAGAGAGAGAGAGAGAGAGAGAGAGAGAGAGAGAGAGAGAGAGAGAGAGGAGAAGCATATTTCTAGTGTGGTTTCGGCACGGGTTTGCTTACGCAGAGCAGCGCAACCCGTTAGCATATACTATTGCAAAGATAGTAGGTATCATTTCGTAAGGATTAATCATTTGTTATTATTAGTGTCGTCACAGAGAAGCAAGCATGGCGTTCTGAAATGTATCTGTAAAACATACCTGAATTTATTTATCAGATAACAAAATTTAACGTTACAATGGCGACAGATATATAATGCTTGAGGAATGTTAAAATTAAATCCATCAACACCATTCAAAAACTATATATTTTATGGAAAGTGACCTTCAAAGTATCATCGTAATCCAATAGACACAAAACTGTAAAAATACTTTGCAACAAAATAAATGTCCTGGACAATAAAAAACAGTCAAACACATCCAATTATTCTTCTGTGTTTACTTCAAATAAATGCACTTGATATATAAACGTATACTTTGCAAGGATACATCTTATATTGAAGTGTTTGTTTTATGTCGTGTTGGGTAAAATCGCAACACTACCATTTGAAGATGTTAGACTGACCAATGCAAAAGGTATGGTGTTCCAAGAGACATCCTAATTTAATTCATTTTTAACAGAATTTATAGTAATGCATACAACTATTATGTGAAAAATATGCTTTAATGCTGAATGACATTTCAGATGTGTAGGGAAATGCATGCATATAAAAATTAATCATAGAGTCTACCCAATACTACAGTACGCCAGAATTAGTTCATCATGCCTAACAAAACACAGGGTGTAAAAATATAAATATTTGACAGAGTATGGCATGTTCCATGATTGAGGTGGAATAACGGGTGGAACCTGCATGATGCCACATACATATTCAAAAGCAAATTAAAGATACTACAATGACATGTATGACACTATTCAAATAATAGAGAATACGAAAGATAAAGGCTAAGTTAATTTAGTGCTTACTTTCATTACACAAATCTTTGTACAATGGCAACGAATCAATACATGCCAGTAAAAAATATTTTGATTGGCAACTGACGAATACATTCAATGGATGAACTAATATGTACTCAAAACACCAGATTACATTAAAGCAGATTCGAAGATTCCTTCACATTTTCATTACAAATGCAAGGATTATCAATTAACTCTTGAAACACTTGAACAACAAAGAAAATGATTTATCTCCTTTGCAAATTAATTCGACAAATAATTAGGAAATTGTATCGAAACTCTATTGTGTATACTGCAAAACAAAGAATGATACAATTTTCACTACACATAAGTAAAGCTTAAGGTGGATTTAGTTCTAAAACTCAAGTGAAAAAGAAATATACAGATTTGTCTTGTTTGAACACAGAGTTCACTAAAAGTCTGATACGAAATCTAAAAATGTTTTATTTGAAAAGGACCTTTGCAAATGAGGAATAAAAGTATACTAGTGAATAAAATGGAGAATTTAAAAAGAACAAAAGTTAAAATATGAACAAATGAAACTAAATGGTTCAAATACTAGTAAGATCTATCATATGGAACTATTATAAACATGTACTTACTGCTAGTGAGTCACCCCACCCATCCGAAAGTCAGAGTGACTAAACCAATTTACGATGGACTTTAAAAGTGTTTGAATTACCCAAACGGTTGATGTGTTACTACAATAAATAAAAAATAAATTATCTCTTTCAAGAAATTGAAAAGTAAATCCGCGTTTAGTATGAGACTATTGATAACTGATAAGGATTATTTATGTACTATACGCTGATACAGAAAAATTTTATAGCGATACGAAAAACAGTTTGGTGACACAAGTGATTATCCAAAGGACCACGTGTTTGGTATCCCACAAATGAATCGAAAAATATCCGACATTTTCAAAAATGAACTAAATGCTATTCCTAATCAAGATTTTTATTGGACTGATACAAACACTGTAATATACAGGACTGATAAAATGAATAAGGACGAAAACGGGTGGGATTGGATCTAGCGAAGACGCATAATAAAAGCACCTGAATGAGATGATTATCATGCAAATTAATGGCAAATGAATATGTGACATCCTAGCTCACGCCTATACTTACATCTATTACAAAAATTAAAGCAACTGAAAACCCTACTCGATGAAAGCGCATAAAGTTCATCCCTGATACAGCGAAATGGTATTGTGCCTCAGCTGTAGCGATCAAAGCGTAGTTTATCAACGTATAATCACAAATGCTATTATTTGTCAACGGATATGATTAATGCATGCATTTAATCAGTAGGTTTGATTTATATACGGGTTTTATCAGCAGATATGATCAAGGTAAGGATTTATCAACAGATAAAATCAATGTAAGGATTTGTCAACAAATATGATCAATGCATCTGTGGACCACGCTGAACCGTTTCCGAACAGGACAGGAGCATTGTGCAGTCATCCTTGTAGGATGGGGCCAGGCCACTGACTCTTCCTGTAGCTATGGAGCTCTGCAGACCATGTCACACATTGTGAACAACTGCCCACTGACAAAGTTCCCCGGTGGACTGCAGGCTCTGCACCTTGATGATGATAGTGCTGTTAAAATGGCTGGGGATGTACTGCACACGATAAATAAATATATAAATCAATGCAAGAGCTATCAACAAATGTTAGCAAGAAGAACTCTTTCTGGTTTGTTGAAAGATCCAAAGGCAAACATCTTACCCCGCAGACCCCGTTGGCCGAGAACCGCTGGTCTCTCATACAGAGTTAACCACGAACCAACGTCAGTATTGACCCCAGTGTACGATTTAGACAACCACACGGAGTTCAGTGACTGCCCGTAGCAGCCAAAACTGCAATAACAGAACCATGGAATACACGAGAAACGTTTCAGTGTGAATACAGTTATATACCTTACGCATGCGGAGTCCCGAGTGGCCAAGTGGTCTAAAGCGCTCACCGTTACGGATCACTGCCATCTCGCCTCTGTCTGCGTGGGTTCGACTCTCGGGTTGGGCCAATGTGGGTATGTGAGAAAGCTTGCCGGTAGCTTCTCGTGGTTCGGTGGTTCTTTACGGATTTTTGACGGGGTTCTTCCCGATTGCAAAATTATTCCGAGGTAATTGTATCGTGTTACAAATATATTTTTTCTGCCTCTTAATAATTTTGATTTCCTACTGAGGTAGAACTCAAGGACACAATTGGCAATTGTTTCTAAGAATACTGAAATCCATTGGTATTCTAAACTTCTGTCTATTCTCAACAAACTATATTAATTACCTACACTCGACCTCAACTTTCTTACCTTTTTATTCACTAAGCCCAGTTTAGTTCTATTTTCCTGATCAATAGGTCAATCTTTGTATGTAGCCAAAATGTGGTAGTAATTAAATTCGATTCGTATTGTCACACATTTTATTAACCTTTGGGATAACGCTTTTTACTACCTCATCACTGATAGCAGGGTTTAATAATGTTTGAACGTGACTATGGATGTCTATAAATTTTTATATCCGATATCATCCATTTTCTTAACCAAGTTACTCGGTAATATAATGATACTGTCACCACCATCATCACAGTCTACATTTATCTTTGAATCTCTTTGGCAGTGCTGATATTGTACTATAATGTTTAACACCCTTTTATTCCTAAAATTAATAGTCCTATTATTTTTATCTGTCTGATACTTTCTCATTTGACTGTGTAGTTAAGTTTTTGTTTTGTACCCGTGTACCTACAAAACAAATTTTACAAAAGCTGCGTCCTCGGTGTAGGCATACATGTTTGAACTACTGAACGAAAAAAACTACGGATATGTTTTTAAATGAGGAGAATATTTGTCTGTGTAAATGAAAATCAACATGATATCAGTAGCAGTTCACTACATAACAAAAGCAGGGTAAATACACCAAAAAGAAAGCTTAAATATACCAAACGAATGCTTGATGTAACCTTTTAAGTCTAAAAAATTCCAGGTGGAAACTGGTTTCACATTCAACTTACAGATTTAAGGCGGTAACAATAGAGATTTGAATGAAATTGTCAATGACATTAGTCACATTTGAAGAAGAACATCATTTGAAAAATTCGCACAAATTGGCTCCGTTTATAAACGATCCATCCAGGAGGGACATGGAAATGTGAGTGTACACATGTTTTTCTTTTTACTGTTGAAGAAGGTGTATAAATATATTGAACACAGGTGAAATGAATAATGTTAGGTAACGTTTGTTGCAATAATGTGGACTACAAATAAGCGAAAGTGTGATTATATATATATATATATATATATATATATATATATATATATATATATATATATACACACACACACACACACACACACACACACACACACACACACAAAGGACAGGCGAAAGCCACAAAAAATTTGCTTGAAAGTTATGGGCACCAAAAGTCATGTATTGAACCCAAGAAACCTGCAACAAGATGGCGGTCCTATTTTTCCTTTCTGTAATGAAATCTGTGTTAAATAAACCACGTGGTGTTATCCACAAACCATCCAAAAACATTAATATATATACAGTTAATCTTTTGTCGAGTGAAAAGAATAGAGGACATTTTGAAAATTGAAAATGAGTTTGGCCCATCCATAATTGAATATGAGATATCGGAAATTGAACATAGAGTAAAGCTGAAATAAATTACATGTAATCGGAACTAATAACTCAAATATAGAGAAAATGATACGCCGACATATTAATCAAATTTATGTTTGACCATCATAATGATTACGAATATGAAAGGAAACATTAAGTTGTGTTACGTATAGGCTCGTTAAAAAGTAACAAAAGAAAAGAGTGAAGACAACAAGCTTTGTAAGTTTTAACAAAAATAATTTATTTCCCTAGAAAACACGGTGAAAGGTGAAAATATGAAATAGGACTTATGGTTTGTGAAGAAAATCTAAACATTTATTGTAGTACTGAAAAAATACAAGTCCTATCACTAAATAATTTAAACTGAATCCAGGTTCGAATCTTGACGACGTTCCAAGATGAAGGATGATAACGTAAGATGAAGTCTTTACGCAAATGTCCAGAATTTCACGTTGAACCACAATTTGCACTGTACTATTCCAATTTAGAATGAATTTCACTGACTGTCTTTGTCCTAAACCACTTGTGTAGTTCTCCAGGGAAAAAAATATTATTTAAAAAGTAGATGAACTCCTAAAGCTGTCATCTATAACAAGACACATCTCGAGCTCTACACATGTAAAGAAAAATAAACTCTTTCCAGCACAAGTAAACTAATACCTTCTTCTCAAGGTATAAGAACGACTCTGACTATTTCACAGGGACCTAAGTGCTTTTAAACCGAACCAAAACATCATTTCATGCACACGCACAAAGAACTCGTGGTTATTTCATCATCTGACAATCGCAGTACACGATGTAATCACATATGCTTAGAAATGACCTTGGCCACAATCAATCGTTTACGCCGGTTGTTTATCCAGTCGGCAATCTAAAATAATGCTTACGCAAGGCGAGAGTCATATTTACCTTCTAAATAAACACGATGTTTCTTTCAAAAATATCAGATCCCGTCAATATAATCATTATCATAATAAAATATAATGATACAAAAACGAAATAAAAGGAATTCAAGTTTTAATACACAAGTAATTAAACTACATGGTCGTAACAGATGGAATATATTAGTTTTCAAAATTGGTTTATTTACTAATACACATACATCAATGGATAAATGTATCTGTAATAAAAAGACAGATTTACTGTCTACAATAGAAAATATCACTACTATCACTATCAATATCACGATCATTACACCAAACACAGTGTTGTACTGAAAATAAAGCAATAGATATATTGACTGAAGAAGATCAGCCATCCTTTGATATAAGTGACCAACCAAAGGATGGCACATTTGGTTGCCACAAATGAAGATCTTTCTGTACTTTTCATAGACTAGGTGAACGGCGTTTGAGTTAGCGAGATTGTGATTAAAGTTAGCAATATTATTCTTTTAAGACTGAAAAAGATTAAAAGAATGTTGTCAATGAATAAATAATATGTGAGAAACAAAATATGACATTGGGGAGGTATAAAGACATTTTATTTTATCTGAGGGAAATTATTAGGAAATAAGTTTATTCAACAAATGGAATTAAGAGACGCAATACATCAAAAAGAGAATATATGGCTCTGTTTGTATTTAACTAAAAGTGTTTTGAGTTTGATTTTATTTGCTGGACGGAAAGGTTAATGGCGAAAACACTGTACCTTATCTAAAGCGTGCCTGATGCGATCTGTGCCCATGGTACAAGTACTCTAAAGGCAAATATACGTCAATTCAGATTAAATGTTCTGTTTTTGTTTTGTTTCGAGGTTGCTACAGCTTCTACTTTCATTTCGTCCGGAATAATATGTTTGTCTTGAAACATGGATTTACTTATTTTTATTGTCCTTGCTGTGAAATACAACCAAAAAGCGTATATTCTCTCTAATATCATCGATTGCAGTTTTGTAGATTGACACAGCGAGGCCAATATTTCAAAATGTCTACTCCTATAAACTTGTTTAGTTAGGATTGCTGCTTTTGTTATTTGCACGATTGCCAAAGGCATCAATAATAAACAAGGTAATGGTTCCTCGGTACTCATTATTCTATAATTCTTACCACTTGTGAAATTATCGTCAGGACCTCTCAAAATCATGCCTATATCCTTTACTATATGTCGTTAAAGAGAAGAGGTGGACAAATGACAACGATGTTGGCAAATAGGTTTCTCTATTCAGGCTCTATTAGATTCAGTTCAGGTTTTATCTTTGCACAAGAAGTCACTTAAAATATTATCATGTTATGATGACCTTTAAAATACATTTATACATGCTTACAACATAATTGGTTTTTCGGTAATTATTTTGAATGTTTATACTATCATGTGTATTAAAAGAAAAATAAATTTCTAGAGCATCTAAGTTTTATCTGTCTGATGACATGTAAGTGAATCCCTTGCAGAATGTTAACTAATTTACAGACCATTATCAGGATACCATGTGTGCATCTCAGATCAAGCCAGATGCAATTGTTAAGAAGAAATATTTGTATGCCACGAATATTTTGTACTCAATCAGCTCCCAAGCTAATAGTAAAAGAGAAAAACAAATAATCGCCTTCGTGTGATGTCTTTCGTTTACATTTAACCCAAGTTATTCGAGAGTCAACACCTATATTTAGAAACCGCCTATCTCCAATTTACGTTTCCTAAAGAAACATACATTGTAGCATAACATGAGCTTCCAGCATCATCGTTATGCTGATATCGAATGTATTAATTGTATAACTCTGAAATTTATAGTAAAGACCCTCAACACTGTTTGAAAAAAAACAAACAATTTACCAGTCAAAGACCCTAGCAAATGTAATTTTGGCGACATTTGGTGCTAATACGTTTGGATAAGAGAAATGAATCGAGTCTGCTCTTTAAAAACCTCACTAACGGTATTAGCTGCAGTAGATGTCTTTATTGAATGTCCGCCATTAAATAATCCAAACAGTTTAACATTATAATCATTTCTAGGAGGGATTGTAACTATTGAATAGTGATTCAAACATGCAGAATATATAGTTTTTTTTTGGTATCCTCTTATTCCAAAGGAATTAGTATTTACAAAGGGCTTGGAACATGTAGCCATTTGCTTGATTTGAATGAATGAATGAATGAATGAATGAATGAATGAATGAATAAGGTGTCAATAGCATTACCTGGTATTATTTGTATCTTGAAATGTTTGTTATTCAGAGTATTAGCCAGGCTGTTTCCTTTTAGCCGATCACTTTATGTTACTTGTCTTGGTATTAGCGAGTTTGTTATTTACATTGTTATATATATCTATATTTTCTGTAACTTTTGGTATATGGTTTTATTTAATTTTCATAATTTTTATTAATGGTTGTAAACTGTATAAAATATTTTTGTTATAAATTTTGTGCGTAATTTGTTTCTGTTGAAAACACAAATCACGTAGGAGCTATAAAGAGTTGTTTACCTACGTGCTGACAATTAGTAACAATAATCGTAATAATAAGACTTAAAATGGCGCCCATGGCGTAGTTTCTCAGTGACTGATGGGATATGGAAGTTTCGAGAAGAATTTTGTGGTTTCCCCATTGGTTGCGTTAGGTCATGTGAATTTAATACGCGTGACTTAGTACGTCGTAAATCAATAGTGTATGTTGTCCTATGGGGTCCATTGCGAAATACAGTCGCAATTTACGGTGTATATAAGTATAAAGTTAAGCATTCAGTTTCATTCCGATTTCTGGAGTTATTCGCACTTTTTCTGTTCCTGATGTAAGTCTGCAGAGGTATTTTATGTTGTACATAGATATTTTTCGAGAGGATAAACATTTGTTTGGACTATTCAGCGGTAATAGAAAATGTTTAATATTTGGACATTAATATTGATAGTTGATAAAGATAAAATGGTGTAAATCAGCCCGTGTGCTATTTCTCAAAAAAGTTAAATAGGTACCAGAAAAATTATTCTACTATCTAAAAGGAGTGTTTAGATCTAATGTTGGCTTTCAATACTTTGAAGTGTATATTAATTCTGCTACTTCTCCCATTACTGTATTCAGTGATCACAACCCCTTACTTTCATCAACAAAATGAATAATAAAAACCAGAGGTTGTTAAGATTGAGTTTGATGTTGCTAGAATACAACATTGATATTCGGCACGTCAAGGGAAAAGAAATTGTAATCGCAGATGCGCTTTCACGTATATAAGAGTATCATATTCCTTTGTTTTGTATAGATTTTGGTACATTAATTATACCTCTTCCTTGCAAAATTTTGTCATGTGTGTATTTAATTAATATGGAAAAAGAAAGCTTTAATGCATAAATCTTTCTTAACTTTATGAAGAGAGGTGTTATGTATATCTATATCTTTTCGTTACTTAAGTGTGTGACCATAGAGTTGTAACAACATTGTTGATCAAATGTTTAATAAAAGTGTTTTTTGTTCGTCGAAGCTTATCTCTGCATGTGAATACATAACCTATTTGAGAAACCAAACTATATTTGTTCCTGCAGCAATTATCATCAGAATAAACTAGTACTCGTTGCTTGAATGATTAATGATGTTCCCTTGGCGTTTCTAAATGGCCATAAGTCATAATGCATGAGGTGCAAAACACAGATGCAGTGTCTGGCAGCGTGCATTTGAGGACCAATCTAAACATGCATGTGATGTATTGTGTTCTGTACATATCATGCACAGGCTATGCCGTCACTACAGTAGGACTATCTGCATTATAACCCATCATCTCTTTACAATTTCTATTCACATATCCTTCCTTTCCATCTGCAAGATGTTTTCCCTATACTACATATTGCTTCTCAGCCTCAGAATGTGATTATTTTCTATACGTGTATTAATCGTATGTTTTGACCTCAGTTTAAATGAATCGCCAAACTGATGTACATTAAGGTTGAATCCTGCGATAGGACTAGTTTTATAACCATATCACTCAGTAGAGAAAAAGAGCTAATACCACCAGCATCATAGACTAATTATGCTTTTGAAACTTTTATGTAGAGTTGAAATTTTGCGAAAAAGTTTTCGTTCGTCTCGTAACTTTATTAGTTCTGGAGCTATGCACGTTGCGGTTGTCTTCTAGCTGCTCCAAGGCATGACCTTGTCATTAAAACTGAACTTTTGTTTCATTTGATTAGGTGATATCGGTAGCTCATATCGCCATGTGCAGACTATGGCATTGTGCTGCATCTGTCAAGCATACGTAATCCGTCCGTTAATATTTCCTAAGTTAGATATAATTTTCAGAATGTCTAACAATGGTTGCATGAAATTTGTTATCATGTTTATAAGGATAAAATCAACTAGTGTATAAATGACCTGTTAGTGGATTTCTATCGAAATTGTGTTTTGGGTAGCTTCCTAGCAACTGTCTGACTTCCAAAGCAACCAGATGACCAAACACATATTTTAATATCTTATTCAGCATCACATGGCAAATCGGAGATGAGTCCTAAAACATGGCCTATATAAATTGTGTTCTGGGTAACGGTTTGACTTTCATAGCAACCTGGTGAAACCCATAATTCCAACTTCTGTGCCAGAACCACTAAGCCATTTTTAAATAGTATTGGCCAAAAATATTCTTTTGGAAAAGTACTATCAAAAGTTTTGTTTTCTTTTACTACAGTGTAGCTTCCATAACAATGAAGGTACAACTTATTCTTTTTTAAAATTCTGTTCAGAAAATCTAGTCTTTTTCCATTCAATTTGGCAGATATATTTCTTTGTATATATCGAAGGCGACCCTGTCTCTTGCGTAAATGTTATAACAAATCAATATCAAATGCTTAATAAATCACTTCTTTGGAGCCTTTGTGTGTTGCTTTATTCTAAAGTTAAAATTTATGCCAAATGTAGCTTTCCTTTAATATATGAACATAAGTAAAACTAGACCGACCCATTTGAAGTAACGAAACAAACATAAATGGGCATCCAATAAAAATCAATTATCCGTTCAAGTAATGACAACGTATGAGGCATCAGTGGGTAGCAGACGTAGGTCTCGGTTCTGTGTGAACAAAATCAACCTACCCTTGTTGAAGTAGGCATTAAATCAGACAAACGTTCAAGGTTTATATGTGGTTAAACACGAACAACTGAGGCTGTTTTTGAATTGTTAAGATCATATGTATAAATGCTCGCAAAAACGAATTTTCCTTGGATAAATATGTTAGTGAACTTCAAGTCATTCATTCATAAATTTTAAAGTAAACACATGTTGTATTTTTCGCCGTTATCAGTGAATATAACAGTGTTTCAGAAGAAAAGAGCTCTTAAGATCACCACACGAATCATATATTATATCGAAATGGTGCACATATGAGGATAATTGAGCTATTATATCAAGTTTTATTTTCTTCTCAACAGTCGTGGTGAAAAACATGGTTGTCAATGTGTTCGTAGTGTATAAGATGTGACATATTCTACGGAGACTGTCAGATGCGCGTGGGAGAAAATTATCGTTGCAGCAATCTTATATGCGGTTTTGAACCATGACATTCACAGAATATTTATTTGGAAAATACCTGCTAACAACGTTCAGCGGGTAAGTAGAGAGCTGAAGTAAGGTTTCAAAATCAACCTATTATATAGAAATTTACTTTAAATTGAAGCTTACCTTGGCTGACACAAGCAGTGTCTTCGCCATGAATCGTAACAATTTCGGATCTTTCAGCTGGTGTGAAATATGCTTCAAATGTAATCTAGTGGATACAGATTTTAAAATTTGTTTAATTTTCCATAATTGCCAAAAATCGAACATGTGGGGTATTTCCCACCAAACTATATGAATCTTATATATAGTGGAGTCATATTGCTATCACGTGATTTCAGGGAACCAATATTGGCGAGAACTGTATTTCGCGGGGTGTTTATCTGTTCTAGAAAAGGCCAAAGACGTCTTTCACTTTTTGTTAATGAATGCTATGTGGAAATGAAATATGCATGTTGCGTTCTGCGATACAGATATTGTCTTTCTATTTTATCTTGCACCTGGAAGTAATGATAATCATTCCCTTGCTGATGATGATTATTCTATATTGGTAAAAGTTGAATTTTCATACACATAATATATCACTTTTGTTATTGAACCTTTTTTACAACTTATCTTAATATCTCTTGTATTTGCTCTATGTCTAAATCTACAGTAATATAAGAACAAATTTCAAGACCTGTTTATTTGCTTCATTGCCACAAATAGAAGCAAGATGCTCTATGTATTTTTTTTTCTAAAGGTTTGTGTTCTTCAGTCCTGACATTGGATGTGCGAAATCTTTCACCAAGAAGCTAGTGTAGTTCGTTAAGACAAAGTTCTGTCAATGCTGTATTGTGTTGTAAGTGTCTGTACTTGATTTTGAGATGCCTTTATATTACTGAACTATGTCGGTTTACATTTCATAATCATGTTAACAAATAGTTCCGAAAACATTATTTGCTTCTATGACAATCTTTGTTTACGTCCCAGTGATAAATATCAATTTCTGTATATATGCTGTAAAACACTATTTGATCCATGTAATGGATAGGTTGCTGCTACGTGTCTAGGCTTGTACAAAAGTAACAAAGAAAAGAGTGAAGCCAACAGCTTTGTAAAATTAGCAAAATAATTTATTTCCCTAGAAAAACAAGGTAAAACTATAAAAAGGACTTACGATTCATGAATCAAATCCAAATATTAATCCAATAATTAATATAATCCAATTATTAAGTCCTATCACTAAAAAGTTCTAAGTGAATCAAAGTTCGAATCCCATGAAGTTCCAAAATGAAAGGCGATGACATCTTTGATAACCTGTTCTGTGTTGTCGTGTCAACAGTTCCTTGTTGAATCACCAAGAATAATATTCCAGTTTTAGAATTCCGAATAATTTTCAATAAATGTCTTTGTCCAAGAATTCTGATGAGCACAAGTATTTTCAAGGATAAATAAATTATTAATTCCGAAAATAGAAAAATTCAAATCAAACTGGCAACAACAGAAGTACATTTGAACCCGAACGTATGAATTACAACTGACCAAAAATCACTATGAAACGTCAGTATTAACCCTAACTGAAACGCAAAACGGATCACCTGATAGGTCACGTGATCATTTCTTTTCAAGCGACGTAGTAACATTATATGCCAGATGTCACGTCCGCCGAGGACCAATTCGACTGTACTGAACGAATCTTACTATAAGATTCAATAATAAAAAATTAAAAAGAGTTGTTTACGACAAAGCTGAAACTGGCTCCGAATCTAGGTCAGCTAAAGATACAAGGTTTCAAACTACTGACTGTTTATCAGGTCAAAACGAACTGAACTGAATTTTCATAAAAATGTCAAATCCAGTGAATAAAGTTATCATTAAAATAACATGTCATGAAATAGAAATAAATAAAAAAGAAATTTAAAACTAACACACAAGTATTTAAATTACATATACGTAACAGTTGCAAAGATTATATACGCACATATATGTGTGTGGATGTATTTGGAGAGAGAGAGAGAGAGAGAGAGAGAGAGAGAGAGAGAGAGAGAGAGAGATTACATTTCTGAGAAGATGAAAATATAAGTTGTAGTTCCTAAGCCTGTAAGACTCACATAATTTAATTTGATGAATATTATTCAATGTACGTGCATTTCTGGTCTCAGTTTCTGTCTGTTGACAATGTGCAGTAAAATGTCAGATGACTCCATGGTTATCATCTACAAGTATTATATCTTGTGTCATGCTTTACCAGAGATGATTACATGAAATAAGGACCCGTGTTCTTTAAATATCTTTAACTCAGAAAACTCTCAAATAGTTGACAAGTTATACGTATAATTTGAATAAACCTACAATCACAGAACTCTTACAGTAGTATTTGTTAATGACCTTCGACTAGGCTACTTAAGTGCCTTTTTCGTATGTACCATCGGAATGCCAAGTCTCAAACTTATGTTTGATTTTAAGCTTGAGTATCTCTGATCTTGTTTGCCTTTTGATTTTTCAAAGAGTAATTTTGAATCTGAAATATAATCGACCGTGCGATGTGGCCTTAGATGCAAAATCAAATACAAATCTATTTTCATTCCAAAACATCCTCGACTGATATAAACACCAATGAAATAACGCTTTTAAACGGACAAGATTGATGTTGATAGAATGGAAAATCATTTGCCTAAACAAACTAGAGATTAAAACAAATTAACCAGTACTCAGTTGAAAGAATTTAACAGGAATATATACAAAAAACTTGATCTCTGTTGAACATTTATTCATTTTGACATGATAATACAAATTCAATTTTAAAAGTGGTAGACATTTGTAAAGCAAAATTGCCAGAACCCTTCTAGGTATGTAGTAAACATCATTATCATGCACAATTGGAAGAAAAATGCTATAGAAACGTTACAAGTACTTTTGTGTGTTAAAGAGTCCACGAATATTCATTTATTGTAAAAAAAGAAAATCAAGTACTTTCTCTTTGTATTAAGCTTGGAGAGCGTGCTAATCGATTGAAGAAATATTTCAGTTGTTGTTCTGGTAAATCCGAAAACGGTGAACATACAACTTAATACATATCAGAATTAAAGTACAAAAAGTCAATTGAATGAGTGATCCAATGAAATTAATCATTTATCAGTAGAATAATTGACTAGAACTAGTGAAACCATTACAAACATTTCGTATTAATAATATATGTAAAATGTCTTGCGAATATGAGTATGAATTTTTAAATTATATTCCTCTAAAGATGTACATGGATCTTTGGTTTAACATAAACAGCGAATGTTGCATTCACAATGGCTGAATATGCATTATGAGAACGCTAGCTATACAGCTATCGTTGGAAGACATGTACACGAGATTGGAATTTCTTCCATAACAGGTTCATATTTATATACGCCATTTTCACATCCAGTTTTTCTCAGAACGCGTGTGTACGTGGACACTGGACGACATCGGTCAAGTGACAATTTCGTAGTGCCCTGGCATCTATCACAACGACATCTCGCGTGTACGATGTCTGTGGGTCTCCTGTTTGAATCATGCTGCAGCTCGAAGTAAACTGGACAGGATTTGTATCCGTGTGAGAAAATACTCCCACCGAAATCATATGTGCCAGACCATTCACATTTCTTTGATCCGTAGAGGTGTCGATATTTAATTTGTATGAACCTGAAATCCATAAAAGTCACATAATTAATATGACGGACTCATGTTCTAGGGGTGGGTTGGAGAAAATGTATGTCATTTAGGATAATAGTGTACACGTTCTTGTTTTATTCACATTTGGTTTGTCGTGGCTCAGACTCATTTCAATATATATAGGTTATTTCATTTTCAACTCAGCATTTTTCTTTATTAGTGTACAGTTTTACACTACACAGAGCTCGATTGAATAAGATCACTTTAGCAGTCAACTCAAACATGGGCATTTTCTCAGGTGGATTAAGATTGGAGATTTGTTCCTTTGTAATACTCGCCTATGAACGACAAGTGTTGTGAGACTCTGAGTCAAATTCCCATAGTGTGCCTTAAAACTCCTTTAGCATGATTTACATAACAAGCATATAAAACGAAGTTGCTAAATCTATCTTTATTTTCTTTCTAATTTCCTATTGAATGAATATCTGAAAATTTAAAAGCATTACGTCTCGTTAATTTTATTCAATTGAATAATCGTGTCCTTCATTTCAGGCAGCATCCAGAAAGACCAGTGTATGTCGTTTGCTTCATCTTCCTGCTGGTGATGAAGTTCCTCATCACTGGGTTCCACACATTCCTCTGCATGGGATGTTACCAATATCACGATAAGGGAGAGGCAAGAAACTTTGACAAACCAGGCACGTGTTTTGTCCATATCTGTAAATAGATGATAAATTAAGAGCAAGAAAAGTATTCATTGGCATCTGTCGACAGATTGTTTTAGGAATAGCAACTGTAGCAATCGAAGCAAGTTGTTCCTGACTTTTATTTCTTATTGCTAAGAGTTAGCATCGTCATTAAAGAAACCACGCCATCAAGAATAAACTGCATTTGACACTTTCCAGATTTGTATTATTTTATAAAATGCATGTCTGCACGAAACAGAAACATAGAACATTTATGTTCATAGACCACAATCTCTTTATGCAAAGGATTGCACACAGTTAGCCGGAGATGTGATATATTTTATTGCGCTAATAACAGTTTTTGTATCTCCTGTAAATTTGAGAGAGAGAGAGAGAGAGAGAGAGAGAGAGAGAGAGAGAGAGAGAGAATAAATTACCTTTTCGTTGCAATTATTGTGATCAGAGTTGTTAAGATTTCCTATACACTATGAACCCAAAGAGGAATTCTGATTTATATACCATTCCAACGTTAGACCGATCCCAATTATTTCGGATCGGAAGTATGAGCTAGTACCAATTATAGTAAACGTTTTCCCCAAGAAATATAAATTTACGTGTCCATTGTACGAAGGTGTGGACACTAGCTGTCCCGGGTAATACAGTGAACGAATTTGCTAACACCGGTTGCGTGCAATGAAAAAACAAATCATGTTCCGTATGAGCGCATGTATAGGTGTATATAATTGTATCAAATATCAATTATAGTCACATTGTCCGGTTAATTTCACTTTGAAAATGAAACTTTAATCCATACGAAGTCAACAATTTGTATGACCAAGATGATGCAGTCTTCTAAGAAATGTTTCCATTGTTCTAAAACAAAATATCATTAACATAATGAATCTTCCTAAATATGCAAATTTAGATCATGACATCTAGGTTTCTCTGCTTATTTGATAAACAGCGTATAATTACATGTTTTTCTGAAATCAAATATTTCCGTATGGAATTGACTTTCCGATTTCACAGCTTGAGGAAAGAATGTAATTGACACTAGGTCAATAATCTTTTTCAAAAACGCTTAATGTATTTAGTAGACTAGGCAACCAAATTTTATTCTAATCTACTAATTTTAGTTCACTCTCTATAATGCACATTTATAATAAGCAGTCAGTATATTGTGAAAACACAAAAAGAGGGTGGAAGACGTTTTATTCTTGATTATATTAACATCATATACCTTTAGTCGACTGCAAATATTACCAAGAACTGTTTTGACCAATGAAAAACATGCATTGGTACATTCGTAGTACCATTTACATACTCCAGGTAACATCTATGTGAAATATTGGGCAAAATGAAGTCCCCATGCCAGTTTGTAAGGGTTAAAATGATAACTGTGATTTTGAATATTTGATTTGGAAAAATGTAATTTTTACAGAAATGCAAATAGAAAATGTTTCGCAATAGATGTTTATTTCACAAACAGTTACGAGAGTCAGAGAGTAATTTATTGATTCTGCTTTTGAATTCCGAGGTGCATGCTGCCTGCATTTTTAAATTGGGAGGCAAACATATATTTTCTGATGCAGTTTGCCTGTCAGAAAAGATGGAATCTGATAAATATTATTCTGTAACTTCCTATTTGAGACATAGTACATATAAAGTGAATTAACAGGTTTTGCTATATTATAAAATGTTTTCATATTTAAGACAAACGAATATTGCAATCTGGAAAGGACATATGTTGCCAATGTTTCTAAAATTCTAATGTGGGGAACAGCAACAAAATAAATAGTAAAACAACAGCTTATATTAATTTTCCCGATCACTACTGAGGCCAAATGTTGGGATATAAATACATCTAGACCGATTGTTCTTTTACGTTCTTTCTGTAGCTTCAAATGCACTCGGACATAGTTACAAGTAGCTTTTCTGCATTGAATTGGCTGTATTTACTCATTGTTTTCAGTTGTGTTCTCGTGGTTTAATGCTATGCTAATATTAGTTTTTCCACTCGGAAAAACTTAGTACTTTCGGGCTGGTGGTCGTGGTTGACTTCAGTGTAAGTCAGTGCTGCAGAGCCTCGTTTATGCAATTCACGGTGTTACTTAAGTGATTGAAAATTGTTGGGTTCTCTTTCTGTGTGATTGGTTGATCATACCTAATTTGACAAGGTACAGTTTACATCTTGAAATGCTTGTCTCGCTCTCACTTTCTCTTGCGCTGACATATTTTAACAGGTTATAGAGTTGTGATTGTTCCAAGCATAAATCAAACCCGTGCCGCAGAGGCACCTAGAGTGTTTGCGTTAAAAGCATGAGACAAAGCCAGAGATATGGATCTGAGGTGCACAAGAGTTCACTCTGTAAGCAAATTGAATTTCTGGCAGTCATTTATAGGTACAAGCCCGCCCACTCAATTTACATTTAGGAATGCAAAGTATATGCATCAAATTTTATTGATGAATTCACACCTATATACAAAACTGAAAAGCACTTATCCATGGATTTCGCATTGCATGTATGGAGACATGATTATATGAAAGGAATTTATACCGAAAGATACCGACATAATAAAACAGGTAAAAGGATTCCAATTCATTCTCAGCAAGAACCGAATCTGAGCAATGTGTCTATTATTTTTTTAAAATAAGGTATTGAAGAGCAATGTTAGGGAATTTAGTAAGACACTGCAGATTTGGAAAAACAATCTGAAGAAAGCAGCAGCAGAGAGGGTGAACCCTACAACTTTGTAGAGACCTTATTTTTGAAAATTAAGGGTTCCTACGAAGGCTGAAAAAAAAGAAGTTTTTGTCTTAATAATGAAAACTTCTTTAATTGACCAGATTTTTTCAAAAATAAGGTCACTACGCGTATGTCATTCACCCTCTCTGCTGCTATGATTTTTATCCAAAAATTGTATCAAGTCCG
The DNA here is from genome assembly GCA_016617855.1 of Megalonaias nervosa. NCBI lineage: Eukaryota > Metazoa > Mollusca > Bivalvia > Unionida > Unionidae > Megalonaias > Megalonaias nervosa. The sequence goes on along the minus strand of JAECUM010003112.1, from coordinate 106,114 downwards.
TTGCGATATCTTGACCTAGGATCATGTAAATTTATCGTTACAAAACCAAAGGGAGCAGCTTGTGCTTTTGAAAAGAAATTTTTTAATTTATTCATGTCCATGTCGCCTGAACACCAAGTATAATAAATATTTTGCATCGTATGATTATCTACGCCATTAAACACAACCAAAATATTGCAGTTGTCTCTGATTACTTTTCTAATTTGTGTATATCTCTGTGTAACATAAATCACGTCTGTATTTTTATGTCTACCTCGTGAAAATATTCTAGCTGGATTTGATTGTTTGTCCAGCATAACATCATCATATACTACTAAATTATTAATGAATCCATCCAGATCATCTACAGATGGCGCTTCATCAATATCAGTAATAAAGTCTATGACATTGTCTTCATGTAACGATTTTGCGTTTTCATTAAAATCTTTAAGTACTTCGTAACATCGCTGATCATCTACAGATGGCGCTACTAAATATACTTTATCCCACTTCAGCCATCGCATTATTAGATTAAGCAATAATTGCGTCTTTCCACTTCCAGATGGGCCTATTATAATCATTCTGATAGAATTTGGTAACGCTGGATGGTGCTTTACTGGTTCTTGTTTTCGTGTCGCAGAAAAATCAATTATATCCATATAATAAATAATATGAGTATATATTGCGTTCGATGCAGAGCATCTACACCTACTACTGAATTAACGACAGTAACAACAAAAAATAAAAGACGTGCACTTACAGGCAAGTGTGTGAAATGTGGCACCAAGAAATACAAATTTGTCTCCATGACTAAGTCAGGAACAAAGACAGGTGGTGATATAGCCGCTTTATTAGGAAAATTACCAGGAACTCTATGGGCTAAATATCCCGGTGAGAAACATTTACCCGGATATAATTATTGTGGCCCTGGAACTCGTCTCGATATCCGACTTGATGATCAAGATCAACCAAGACCCGGAGAGTATCCAGTAAATAAGATTGATCAAGCATGTCACGTTCATGATGTCGCGTATAAAAGTAAGGATTTGCAACACCGACATCTCGCGGATGTGAAAATGATTCACGCGTTAAATTCTATACCTAATAAATCTCTCAGAGAAAAATTAGCTAGTTTTCTAGTAAAAACTGCTATGAAAGGTAAACTGGTGCTAGGGGCTGGTAATTAATTATATAACCATCATAATGGAATCTGTTTATTATTCCCCGAGAGGATTCTGGAGAGGTAAAGCAGCGATTAGTAAACTCGCCGAAGCAGCAAAAGTTTCACGTGATGTTGCTGCATCATGGTTAGCACGACAGGCAATATGGCAAATCTTCCTAAGTCCACCTAAAAGAATTCATTACGCGCATTTTGATGTTAGTGTCCCTAATGAAGTTCATCAAGCAGATATTTTTTTTTCCACACGATACCATTAAAACACGTGGACGAAAATCACGCACGTACTAATACGCGTTAACTGTCGTTGATATTGCTAGTAGATATAAAGAAGCGGAGCCATTATCAACGAAAACAGCATCCGAAGTTGCATCTGCATTCGAACGAATTTATCATCGAGGTGGTCTACGATGGCCAAAACTACTACAGGTTGATCCTGGTAAAGAATTTCTTGGAGTAGTATCATCGTTGATGAAGAAACATAACGTTAAAATCAGACGAGGACATACTGAAATTCATCGTGATCAGGCAATCGTCGAACGATTTAATAGAACACTTGCTGAGCGGTTATTCGGATACCAATACGCAAAGGAAATATCTACTGACCTCAAAGATAGATCTCGTGAATGGGTTGCAAGATTACCGAGGGTGATAGTTGCGTTGAATAATGAAATTACTCGTGCAACTTCCATGAAACCTTCTAATGCGATCAAAAAAATATATATACCCAATGGTTACGGACGACATGAATCTTTCTCTCAACCAGTATTAGGTAATGTAACTGTAAGATATTTATATGAACCCGGCGAACTTGAAGGCGGTAAAAAAAGAGCAACCGATCCTATTTGGAGCGTGACTACACATAAAATTTCTAGCGTAGTTAGATCCACTGGAAGACCTGCCATATACAGACTAGATTCTACAGCTCCTCAACGCGGATTTGTACGTGAACAATTGCAAATAATTCCTGAGGATACGCAATTACCACCAAGCTCAATTTTGTAAACGTCCAGAACCTCGACGTCGATTACAATCAAGACAAGTCAGCATAACATTTTCAGGTGTATGACCAATCTCACTATTAATTCTGTCTACGGTAAGTTGTCTTGGATTCGAACACTGCCATAACATATTACAGTTGCAACTTGCGCAATGATTATTTTGTAGTTGTTTTAGTTTTATAATAAATTCAGTATCAATATCAAAGTCACGATTATTTTTTTTGTCACACTGCTTATAACCAGATAGTTTTTTTCTTATTACGTCATTATTAACAATTTGATCATTATTTTCTATAAAATTCATAATAACTCTACTCAGTTGCGATATTCTCCTGACTCGAGATACGGCGAGATAAACTAAATTCGACCATTCGATCCGATCATCTATAATCCAGATTTTAGTATCAGTTATAGTTAATCCCTGTGACGAGTGAATCGTTATAGCGTATCCTAACGTCCACGGCGATTTATTCATACTCAGCGCATTCTCAACGATATTAATATCGACTAAAATAATATCATTCAAGACAAGATTCTGTACCCTTGGTGGAACCAAGACACCTGGTATTTCAACATCAATATTCTGTCGTCGAGTATCTACTGGGCGATAACACAAAGGTACAGGTAGATCTGAAAACTTTTCTTTATGTAACAAAAATAATTTATCCTGTAGTTCATCACGAACTATCTTTCTACTCGCGACTATTAAATCAGGTGGATTCCATGAAGTCCAAAATTCATTCATAGAAGTCTCTGGAATTACTCCTCGCATTATCTCACATTGTACTCTGTCTGGCTGAAGTCTGATTAATCTTTTAAATTCCTTCAGCGGTTCATCGATAGCTCTATGGTCATTATGTATTTCTTCATAATAATTTACGTTATTCTTCAGCCATTCATGTGGAGACTGTCCAACAAAGGGTGGTGGTTGACCATGATCGCCACACATAATCACAGCAGTATTCTTTGTCAATAACCATTCAAGAAATGTTTTAGTGTTTCTAACGACACCGTGCATATCTCGTCCCATATGATATACTTAGGTATATATTTTTCACCCATCCGCGATGGAGTCCATGTATCTCCGCACCATCTAAAGAAACTGTGATATGTACACGATTTTACTCCTCGTTGCTTTATTTCTCTAGCAAGTTTATGTGTAGGTGTCAAAACAATTATATCCGAATTATTATTTATAAATAAATTAATCGCACGAGTTGTTTTACCTGACCCTCCACACCCATTAAGATAAACGGTCTTATGTCTAGATACAGGATCGTACAGAGATGGTGCAGATGATTTTGATGTTTGATTATTATTTCTGTAATATGTCTCTATAATTTCAACATCGGCAGATTCAGAATAACTAAATATATTTTCTTGTTTTATTCTCCATGTTCCCCATTCACCATTACCGAGTTTGAATAAATCTTTATATTTTTTATGTACATAAAATGAATCCGTAGCGACTCTGACAGCGTGATGAGGAAATTTATTTATCATCGATAGTAGGTTTATCGAAACATAAGCCAACATCGAAGATCTTAAATGAGTAAACTGCGGTGACTCGCCATCGAGGTAGCTCACAATGGTACCTAGTTTCGTTCCATCTGATAAATAAGCATTACATCTGTTTATAAACGTATTTTTCTCAGTTGTATCAGCGATTATAAAATCTAGTTCAGCATCGTCCATAATCAATCTTGTACACGCTCGTTTATAATCGTATGAACCACCTTGAGTAAATTTACCGATTATCTTTCTACCGAGATCTTTTGTAAATTTCTCATCGTATTCGTTTCTACATTTATTTATTTTAATAATATGATCTTCATCAATATCAGGGAATTCTTTTCTGGTATCATCGATATTAAATCTATTTGGTTCTAGTAACCAATCTTGCTTCTGTGAATTATACGATATAATCGCTTCAGTTACTCTCAACGATATTAAAAATCCAACATCAAGCATATACCGCAATAGTACTATCGGAACCCAACATCGCTCTGAAAAATGTCTTCCAAACCAAGCATAAGTAATCGGATGGAGATTTTCTGCAAATTCGAATAATTCTACATGAGCAAATCCGGTTAAGTCAAAATCTGGTAAATGTCCGTTTATCGCAATCCTGGTCATGTCATGTGTAGGATGTCCGAATCTCTTAAAGTACTTAGAACATACTCCATATCCAAGAAAACCCCCAGGATAACACGCTACCATATCAACCGAGATAACATCACTATGGTTGTATTTGGTGTTCCATAACCCACCGTGACCATATTCTATACAGCTTTTCTAGACATCTTCAAGGAATTCCGATCGTGTCGTTTTCCATGAATTTTTCTCCTGAGCGAAATGGGCAGCAACCGATGGTACGGTAAAGCAGTTATTCAGTAATTGTCCAACTATGACATCATCAGAGGTATATTTCAATGCAAGATGTTCCATCTCTTCATGGAGAGATTCTGTACGATAAATATCACCGTTAGGCCGTACAAACTGATCATAATGATTATATTCCGAACTCTGAAATAACCAAACGGATACAGGGTCGCTTTTGCTGATATTTTTAATAAAATCAAAGATGTCACCGTTATAAAATTTAACTTTTCTATCTCGTGGAAATATTGTTACAGCATTAGTCCATGCATGTGCATTATGATCAACGATTGTTATAGGGTTTCCATTTTTTATATATTTTGGTTCGTATAATATCTCTCCGGTTAGTGTTTTTACTGTTATTGGAAATCTTAATAACTTTTCTAGTTCAGCAACATCCTTAATAGATGCACCAGCATCTTTAACGAACTCTGCCCATGTGTTTATTTTTTACGTCTTAAATCAGTTAAACCATTACCACGTATCGCATTTGTAAAATGTTCTGTAACTCGTTCAGCTACGCAGTTTATTCTTGATATTTTCATCGGTTTCAGATCCGCAACATTAGGTTTATTATTCAGCGGAAATATTCCATATACAACTGCAGTTGCTGGATAACTCTGTATATAGTAGGGTTTATCAATACCAGTAAGTATTCCGGGTTTAGATTTATTATTTAAGAGAACAATATTATTTCCTGACTGCACACGGACTGGATCACGCTTATCACGAATAATCCAAATATCTTCTTCTGTATTTACAATAAATTTTATTAAAATAAAATATTTTTGATTATCAAGGTGATTAATAATTACTTTTCCTCGTTTGTCATTCATCATATTAGTAACATGTCCAACTCTGAATGTTGACCATGCATGAGCAGCACCATCGTCACGAAATTCTTTTTTTGCTTCACGAATACGTTCGGTTACCGTTAATGCCAGATCCTGCATCGAAGTACTAAGTTTATATTCTGATAGTCTGTCAAGGTCAAATCTAGCAGGGGAGGGTTCAATAACGGATAATTCCCCCATATAATTAAAACAAATATTTAAATTAAAATTTTATTATATATATATATAATGATTGAAACACAAAACAAATGTGCTTGGCTCAAAATTGGATATACTTCTACTTGTAATAAATCGTGTGTGAACAAATACTGCGGAAATCATGCACACAGTATCAAAAATGGAAGTACAGGACCAATACCGTGTGTGAAATGCGGTGTTGGAGTAAGAGGAAAAACTCAATTGTGCCTAAAATGTGGCGGAAAAAATATAGAGAACTAAAACGATATTATGACAAAAAAAATAACACTGACTCTCCTATAAAGACAGAAGAAGATTATCTGGTTAGATTTCAAAACAATGATTTAGACAAATAATATTATATATATAATGGAGCAAAACGAATTTGTGGCGCATCCTATAATAAAAAATTATGAAGCATCTCGAGATGGTGTTATTAGAAACTGTAGATTGAAACAACCAGTAGGTAGTATTAATAATACTGGTTATCTTGCGTTTACTGCTAATGGCAAGAAAAATTATTACTCACATAGATTTACATACGAGTGTTTTTTTTGAATAATCAAAGATGGGTATGTGGTGGATCACATCAACGGCGATAAGCTTGATAATTCACTTGGAAATCTACGTATTATCACGCAAAGTGAAAACTGTAAGTTTGGAAACACTGGCGGGGCACGATTTGCAAGACCTGTTAAATCCGTAAATGCAGATGGTGAAGAAATTGTGTTCAAGTCAATTAATTCTGCTGCCAAATATTTTGACATAGTACCACCTTCAGTACAATACGTGGCAGAAAAATATACGGAAATCTGCCTTTTCCAAAAGATTTTTTCAAAAATTAAATTTTCAATACGTTTAGTCTACCGTATTTTTAATGTTACCAAATGATTACTTGATACCTACTGAAACGTTAATTTTCCCAAGGGTTTTGTTTAGCCATAATTACAGTCACTGACTCTGTCAGGGGTCCACCTTCATCGTCGCTGCTCTCAGCATTGACAGAATCAGATAGCATAATTTTTCTTAATTGCATTACACGATTATCCACGATCTTTTTTCTTTCGTACTCGTGAGACAGTTCGGATTTAATATTTTCGATAGAACGTGCAAGAGGTGCAAATAGCTTTACCTGATTGTCGTTTACTATGGCTAGTGATTCAAGCATGGATTGATAAAATAATTTTATAAATCTGTAGTTTGAAGGTAGTGTATATTTATTATCAAATTTTCTTTGTTGCAGTAATTCAAAATCGCACATAATTTTCTGAGGGTCGAGATTATCAGATATTTTTATTCCGTTATGTTTTAGTGTTTTAATAGCACAGATAATATCATTAATGTTTTCTTGGTTCATTATATATATTTATTTTTTATATTTAATATAAAAATAAACAAAAATATACAGCGCGGGGTGACATTCGGTCTACCATTCCATAGTTGTATCAGATAAACCTAATGAGGTTCCGAATCTTTGTTTAGACATTTACCCCCCAAGAGACCCCTAAATATCCGTAACCGAAACTTTAGAGGCTCAGAGGGGTTGTCTGTACGTGTAGGTCTTATTTTGTGACCAATCAGATTCTGTTTATTGTTGCCTTACAAGAATTCCTAGATATCCGTAACCGAAACTCTAAGAACTCAAAGGCTGATTGGTCTTTGTGACCTGGAATCTCATTAGGTTTATTTTTAGTTTGCGATTGTGTCTTTTGGAATGGCCCCTGTGTGGGTACCCCTTTAGTGAAGTCACAAGGTCACGACCTCATATCACCCCCCGCTGTATATTTTTGATGAGATGATATGATGATGAGATGATGATGAGATGATGATGATGAAATGCCGTCTTCACGCCAGCACACCAACCCATAACGATCAACCAATGGGTTATTCACAAAAGTGAATCCACCACGTGTTGACGTAGTGGATTGGTGTACTCTGAAGACGGGGGTGGCTGGAGCCCCCAATAAATTATAAATTTTGGCATAAAATCGCCCCCCGCAGATAATTTATCCTTCTTGGGTTTCGAACCATGACCCTCCGGATGAGAGTTTCTACACGCTATCAACTGAGCTATCGGACCTTGTTATAAATACATATTGAAAAAGTTAGCATGTGTTTACCAATAACTTTAGCTTAACAATTTGTCAGTCATTCCTAAAAACTACAATATTCTTTAACAAAAACCATATTTTTCTGTCTAAAATGAGATTTTATAGTTTCCAAAATATATATAATTCTATATAAAACTGAGTCTATGCGTAGGCTGTAACAGCGGATATTGATTTAGTTATAATATATAGCGGTCTTAAAATAACTTTACGCACAGTTGTTACGAAATAATCAATATGCAGCCACAGCTTTCTAGATTTCATTGTGTACGGATTTTATGTAAACAAAAGAATAAACATCCGGATATTGTTATAAAAACGCATTATGATAACGCTCTATGAGCGTACATACATGTTTATATTCAGTTCTTCGTTCCTCGTGTCCAGAATTCTATTATTTTGGTCTGTAAGTTTGAAATTTATTCTTGTCAGAAATGGATTATGAACTCGCAGGTAAACGGGATTAATTGGTTCAATTACGATTAACCACCCTGGTGGTTCTTTAGGGCTAAAACTGAATAATATGTACCCTTGCTGAGCTTGGCTAGATTTAGAAAGATCTACCTGATAGCTACCTTGAATAACATCGCATACCAGATTGACTGCAATAACTGATGTTATGTTTACAATGCCTGGTGATATATGACGTCCGGCACCAAAGGGATTGTTATTGTATTTTAGTATAACCGGTGGTGGGGCTATTATTCTCCACGATTCAATTACTCCCGGATAATATTCTTCAATAAGATCACTTAATGATTTCTTCATTTCAGCGTTATTTAAATCCGGTATAACAAATGTTTGTAAATCTTTTTCTGTTATTTTATAATGATTAAGAAATACTTGCCTCAATTTTGGACTTGTAAAAAAATTTCCATCGAGTTTAGTCGCGGTGTTTATAATACTTCGATTGGCGATGTATAAATCGAATAAGATACCATTTAAATGTTTTATTGACTCGATTATTTGCTGCTTTACACTTTCATTATAATGTTGTGATAATGAAATAAGTAAATTTCTTAAATCATTAAACGTTTTATCGTATTCGGGTTTAAGATAATCTAAAAATTCTTTAATAAATCCTACATCAACAATTTCTCGACCCCTCCCTTCTGGTGTAACGATAACATTAAATGCTGATCTAGCTGTATAGGGAATTCTTTTACCGTAAAAATCGGTAAAGTAATATATATCGTCGTTTGGATCAAATTCAAATGCTATATGACTCCATGGATATTTTCTTCGATATTCTGGATCTTTAATGAATTTTTCTTCACTCGTTTTAAACTCATTTTTAGTTGGTTCTGAAACTCCATTATAAACAGGTGCGACTTCAGGCCATCCTAACACTGATCTGATCGAACTCTGATAAATATCTACGAGGTAATCAGGGGAATTTATTTCAATCACCGCGGATAGTGTTGGTTCATGAACAGTAATCGCTATTTTAGATTCTTTTCCCTGTGATAGATTTAATTCTGCGTTGGAACTCATCATTAATCTGTTCTATTTGATAACTGCCCGTTGAAATTCCAACAACTTGCCAATCAGGTGTTCCATCCGGTTTATTTTTATTCGCAAATACCAGTGAATTATTCGGTTGTTGTCCACCAAACGGTTTTGATATAATATTAGGCCAACTATAATAAACTCGTAATTGCGCTAATGCTGTTTCCTTTGCTGAAATTGCAGTCGGAAAATTAACGCTAAATTCAGGATTGGTTGAACTTAATGATATCATAGTAGTTTTTGACGGCGTTGTATTAGCCACGATCTGTTGAAGTAATTCTAACGATGACATTATTATTATCGTTATTATTTAATTCTCCATCTTTCCGTCACTAGAGAACACATCGCGTTCAATTATGAACGCTTCATCGTAGGTTTTCATTATCGTTACGAACTCCTCATCGGATATTTTACCATCACTGAGATACGCTGAAATATACGAGCATAATTTAGTGTATGCGGCTGTTGCTGTGTGCAATTTCATTATGTACTCGTTTAGTTTATCATTCGTACACGTAGATATTTTCTTAGCGATAATGCTGAAAATACCTGCGCATGTTGTTGCCGTTGAAACTATAATCGTTACAACTGCAGGCGCTGTCATCGTTATTGTTGATAGTAATAATCCAGTTCCAGCAATAACAGCAGAAACCGAGTATACCATTATATCAATAACAACCATACGACGACGATATTTTTTTACCTTTATCGTGTAATCGTCGATGATATTTTTTAGTTTAGTTTGACACTCACATACTTGAGTGTATCTGTGACGTTGAACGTCGATAAATGACTCTTGATTCATTATATTTATTTAAGTAACTAATTCGGGAGTTTCAGCTACAAACTCAATACACCACCAATAAGTCGCTGCGGTCAACTTTTTATCAATCGCTATTAGCATAAATGTTTCCTCGACATCTTTGTTTAACACTATAGACACAGTTCCAGAAAAAATATCGGTTGAATGACGCCATGTAAATGTGGTAAATATAGTAAATTTTTCAGCACAAAATATAGATAATCTGTATACACCAGTAACCTCTGCGGTATGTTTAAGAGTGTTATTTTCCGGTGTCCATGTTGCCTTTCCTGATGCGACTGTGTACACGATATTAATGATCTGCTTGTGAGGAATTTTAACGAGATTAGTTTTTTGAATAATGTTAGGAATACCACTAATGATATCGTTGAGTCTTGCGTTAATGTCAGCGAGATTAATAATAACAGTTGGTGGAGTTCCAAAAAAGTCATTAATAGATCTGTTTACATTTCTACGAAAATTTAAAAATGTTTGTACATGATTAAAATAATCAGTTCTAAATGTAGCAATTCCATCATTAATAGTCGTTAATGAAGTAGTTATTGGAATTTCCTTATCGTCGACGTATTTCTTCGTTGCGGCGTCGAAATCTGTTTCTGGTGTTCTGAGATTATTAATACCATTATTATTCATGTCGAGAAATGCACGCATTATACCGCCGCGCACTGACACGTATTTGGATTCTTGATCATCGACGTATTTTTTTGTTGCTGCGTCTGTATCTGCGATTGGATCTCCAAGATGCGTAATTTTTCTTCTTGACATAATAATGTCACCGGTAAATACATCACCAGTTTTCTTAACATAATCGTTAACCGACTTACCGGAATCCTGTATTTTACCTGATCAGTGAAAGTAACGACATTATTAACAACCGCGTTGGGAATTCGTACAAGAACATCTAGTAGTTGTATGTTACTCGTTTTTAATCGTCCTTGTTTGTCCTGAAAAACGACGACTTCATTTTGATCCACACTTGTTATATTTAATAAATCATCGATTTCATTTCTGAGCTGATCAATGGTTGCATATTTAGATAAATCGATCTTCTGAGCTCTACCTGAGGATCTTCCATAAATATCTACCATTATATTTACTGATATCAGTTTAAGTGCTATGACGTAGTGTAGTGAACGCGTGCACGACTTTATGAGGCAGTGCTGTTGATTTTGATACAGCATCAAGCATAGCGAGGGTTTCACGGCCGCATATTGGAGGATCAGTTATTTTTTGTGTCGGTAGCGTTGAATACCAGATTGGAGTAGTATTATTGCTAACGTAATGAAGAAATTCTTTTGGTGGTGCTAATCCATACGAATCGAAATAAATAATTCCACGTGGATCAATTGCATATGCGACCCAATGCGTGCCTGGGCCAGAATTTTTATCGAGATTAATAATACCGGTTTCATGTTGCATTGCAACGGTAGGTAATTGATCACGCATAAAAACACCTCTGAAATTTTTTATTTTTAATTGCTTAGCAGCATTAAGTAAATCAAAATTGGACATGGGTGTTATTAGTAAACTGTCCCTGGTAATCTTAGACCCTTTCCGTACCACGAAGGCGGGGTCGCTGGTAATCTTAAACCTCTTCCCTTTTTTTTGATTCCTTGTCCAGTTGCTTTCTTTAACGCCATTCCAGCAGCTGTTCCAACAGCACCTAATGCAGCTGCCTTTGCAACAGCTGGGGCTGCAGCTGCTATTAATGCTGGTATAGCTGCGAGAAGTGGAAATATACCACCCGTTTTAGCGATGTCTTTAATAATCGCTGCGGAAAGATCAAGTCGTACACCAGTCTTTAATCGTTTGGCTTTATTAAAGTGATTATACTGACGTTCAGTCAGCGATAGTTTATTCGGACCACCCGCGATTTGTTCTTTTTTTAATGATATTTTTAACGCACAATTATTTTTTGATGCTGATTGCAGCCTTTTAATCTGACCAGGAGTCAGACTCACACTAACGTGATGATATGACATTATTAATATTATGAACGATCTAATTACATATTTTCTACTGGAGCATCAATAACTCTCATTCGTCCACCAACACCTTCGAGTAACATCGATTTATCGCTGAGTATAACTGCGATTGCTCTGTAAAATGCAATAGTTCCTATTGTCACACGAGCTCGAAAATGAATATCTACAACAGATTGTCTGGTTAAATCTAAATGTTCTAGTGAAAAGTAATAAATCGGATACAGCGTTGTAAAATCTAACTGCGATATTTGTAAACCAGTATCAATGTTTTGATCACGTCCCATGAATGTCATTAATCGATGATAAGCCCGTGCTACATGATTATTTTCAAAACTCAGTAATATATCTTCGGATGGTTCTTGGTGTCCATTTATCCTTAATGAAACCTCAGAAACACCAAGATTGTCAAATATCATGTGACTATGTGTTTGATCGTCTACTCGTGTAGTATCTTGAAACGCAATAAATATATGTCGCGGTGCAGAAACACCTTGCTGTGATGCTATTTGCCACGTAAATAAACCATTAATTGCATTATGAACAGCATCTGTGGTTGTTGTTAACCATGACAAAGTTGATTTACCGCCTTGACTCATGAAAGATAGCAACTTGTCTTCTTCAGATATCGATGGAATCATCACTGGCATCCACAGGGAAAGTTTTGTTAGTACTACTTTACCAGCATCACCAATGGGTCTCCATAATGCATCATTATCATCGCCTTTTCGTACAACTGTGTGTTTGGCTCCGAAAATGACTTTTCTAACATTTCTACAGAATCCAAAGATATCTGACAGTGGAATTGCACATGAAAATCTTCTCCTATTATCTTTCAACATTGATCTACGTGCTGCAAATCCTAAGTTAAATTCTGGATTTGGACAAGATAGATCTTCAACATTAGCATCAACAGGATTAGGAGCAGTTCGATCTTTTGGTTGTCGAATAATCTGATTTCTATTGTCAGGGCGGTCAGTTGTATCTTTCACAAACATCATTGATGGACCAGCTGATCTTGAATAATCGTCGCTGTATCTTGCAAGGCCTAGTATTGTTGTAGCAACATCAACGTCCTTCTGGATTGATTCAATATTTTTTCCATCAATCATGTACGTAGCGCTGTCAAATAACGCCATAATACCATTATTAACAAAACCAATCCTAATACCAGGGGCGTATTCGACATCATTTGTCCTTATAATTTCACCTTCAAATTCGATAAATGCTTCAGCGGGTAAGAAATATCTACTTGTATCCTGAACCTGTAGTTCGATTCGTCCACGCTGATCTGGAATTCGTGCGTCGTAAGAATAATATTGATAATCGCGCACAGACTCATCTTTGAGAACTGGTGCATCCATGTCAAACGCGGTGTCAGATATGCGCTTAAACATCTTTATTATTATCGTCTTCGTCTAACTCGAAGACCACTTCCTGCTATCAGACTAGCGGTTATATTTTTTTCCTTTTCCGACATCGGGATATCAGCTAACTCCGCTAGTTTTTGATTAGCTGCCTGATTTATTATTTTACTGACATTTGCTGGCATCACTTCAGTGCTAGGTAATTTCACAGGTCGGGTCGGTCTGCGTATTAATCGTGATAATCTATCTTTAATTGTTGAGAATGCTTTGCTAGCGAGATTACCAACAGCGCCTATACCCTTTTCACGAACAACATCAATAGCTTTCATTCCTAGCTGCTTTGCAATAGGTATTGCTTTTGGGGCTATTCTTGTAAACAGACCCTGAACAACATCACCTAATCCATCTCCGTAGGTTGCTCTGTATACAGGTAATCGAGAGTTTATTACCCTGACCATGGTAGGTCCACGTTGAGTACCATGCACGATCATTTTATTATTAACTGTTTTATCACTAATTACATACTTAATCACTATAATAATCATAAGTGACATCGTCACTGATTTCATTAATAAGGGATCGATACACATTAATATCCATGATGCCGCCACTAAATAATCGTTTGCAAATATCAGCTGCTTCATTAATGATTTCTGGGGAATTATTACCAGCTCGTTTTCCTCCGATGAGAATTTCTAGTCGATCAACATCAGCAAGAACGTTATTGGGGCAAGTAATAAGACCACTTCCTAAACCACTTCCAGTTGCTTCAGGAGCGTCTTGAAATTCTTCTTCTTCCTCTTCACTTGGTTTCGGTGGTTTCTTTTTACTTGGTTTCGGTGGTGTTTTTGGTGATTCTGGATAATCACGAAGTGATTGCTCAAATGATTTTGGTGCTTTTCGTTGTTGTTTTCGTTGTTCTCGTTGTTGTTGTCGTTGTAGCTCTCGTTGCTGTAGTTGTTGTTTTCGTTGTTCTCGTTGTTGTAGCTCTTGTTGTTGTAGCTCTCGTTGCTGTAGTTGTTGTTGTGGTGGTTGTAATTCAAATTGTTGTGGTGGTGGTTGAGCTGCTTGTGGTGGTGGTAATTCAAATTGTGGTGGTAATTCAAATTGTGGTGGTAATTCAAATTGTGGTGGTGGTTGTGATAATCGTTTGCTTTGTTTAGTCTCTTTTATATATCTATGTACAATCTCATCAAATTCATTAAATTTTTCAATATCTTCACTAGATCTGATTTCTGAAATACCAGTAGCGACGCGATATATATCCTTGATCCAATTGGCAGAGCTTAATGATTTAACATGTTCTTGTTTTACATAATTTTTTCTTTCATAATATCCAAACGCGGCAATATCAAATAATCGAGTTGGATCCCTGATAGCAGCAATACCTTCAGGCGTAAATTTATCTATTATCTTAGTTCTGGTTCTTGGTGGTTGTGGTGGTGGTTGTGGTACTTGTGGTTGTGGTACTTGTGGTTGTGGTGCTTGTGGTGGTGGTTGAGCTGCTTGAATACGGCCAGCAATATCAGCAGGCAATGTTGCAAGAGCTCTTTGTGTTGCCTCAGTTGCTGTAACAATTTTCTTCGTTGGTTCAACAATCGGCTTAAATAATTTTTCTGTACCCTCTGTAAATTCCACTTGAGATTCCTGACGCGATTGTAGTTGTTGCTTAACAGAATCACGAACGGGTAGATATTTTTTAATTGCCTCTAGTCGCTCTCGAGCTAATTTAGCTGAGTGTGGTTCTCCAATACTCATTATTGATAATATTTATAATGGCTGTTTAATTTATAGCAGCAGTAGAGCTAATTTAGCTGAGTGTGGTTCTCCAATACTCATTATTGATAATATCTATACTGGCTGTTTAATTCATAGCAGCAGAGAGGGTGAATGACATACGTATGTGACCAGATTGTGAAAAAATCTGGTCAATTAAAGAAGTTTTCATTATTAAGACAAAAACTTCTTTTTTCAGCCTTCATAGGAACCCTTAATTTTCAAAAATAAGGTCTCTACAAAGTTGTAGGGTTCACCCTCTCTGCTGCTAAAGCTGTTAAATTTAAACGGATACCAGTTCCCCTTAAAATGTCTGCCAAATTAGTTTATATTTCTGAATCTAAGCTGTCGATTTAATAGACATAAGTCTGAGAAATGTCTGTTGCACCAACTTTGTATGCCACACTGCCGCGAGACACTGGTATTCATACTAGATTGAAAAAGATGAAATATATTTTAAAATATTTGCTTAGAGAGATCAAGCATTGCAAAGGCGTCATAAATAAGTTTGAAAACAGCAGATATATTTTTTACTGGATACAGATTAGTGTGATTACTAGATCAAGTGGTAGAAATTTTTCAGTATGTAGTTTATAAATCACACTAATAGCTTATATGGTGTTCATTTATCTGAATTTTCATCGACTTTGATGCAACTTTACTAGGGTTTTGTTGCTAAAGCTTTCAAGGAAAAGTTGGTACATAGCAAAGTTTTAAAAAATCGATGGGTAAGTAAGCTAAACTGTACTGATAATATGGTGCGTAAGTAAATAATAAATAAATCAAAAAGACGTTGAAATGATGCTAAAGCAGATGCAAGGAGACAAGGCATTAAAGTAGTCGAAAGACTCTTCTAGAAGATAGTAATTAAACAAATCTTACAGTCAACGGAAAATCTAGTATGATAACGGCAGCAGATGACACAACTGAAATGGGTTATTTATAACTTTCAGTTGTTGGAAGTTTTCCCATTTGAATTTATGCTACATAAATGAAAAACAATCTTGCGATAGAATAGGATCACCTGAGAAAAAGCGGTCCAATTCAGAATAGAAAGATCACACTTTCCATTTCTTTACAGAAAATCTACCATGTTGATAGTTATAAAAATATTTCATATGAAATATATATCAGCATATTGTATTACATGAGCGAGAAGGATGAGACGAGGACTGTCCTAATTCCTAATGCTTTTTGCAACCTTGAAATTTATCCTGAGAAAGTAATACACGGAATCGCTTCCATAAACATTGACGAGATTGACATGAAGAGCTTCAAAAGTTATCGTTATTTCGAGCAAAAATTACACAATGCCTATAACCAGGTACAGTTCTAAAAATTAAAGATATTGACTGAAGTAAACTGGGACAGGATACCAAGAGTAAGAGCTAGGCCATAGGTAACTCGCGGATCAGATTCGGTTCTTGCTCAGAATGAATTGTAATCCTTTTACCTGTTTTATTATATCGGTATCTTTTGGTATGAATTCCTTTCATATAATCATGTCTCCATACATGCAATGCGAAATCCATGGATAAGTGCTTTTCAGTTTTGTATATAGGTGTTAATTCATCAATAAAATTTGATGCATATACTTTGCATTCCTAAATGTAAATTGAGTGGGCGGGCTTGTACGTATAAATGACTACCAGAAATTCAATTTGCTTAGAGAGTGAGCTCTTGTGCACCTCAGATCCATATCTTTGGCCTTGTCTCATGCTTTCAACACAAACACTCTAGGTGCCTCTGCGGCACGGGTTTGATTTATGCTTGAAACAATCACAACTCTATAACCTGTTAAAATATGTCAGCGCAAGAGAAAGTGAGAGCGAGACAAGCATTTCAAAATGTAAACTGAACCTTGTCAAATGAGGTATGATCAACCAATCACACAGAAAGAGAACCCAACAATTTTCAATCACTTAAGTAACACCGTGAATTGCACAAACGAGGCTCTGCAGCACTGACTTACACTGAAGTCAACCACGACCACCAGCCCAAAAGTACTAAGTTTTTCAGAGTGGAAAAAACTAATATTAGCATAGTATTAAACCACGAGAACACAACTGAAAACAATGAGTAAATACAGCCAATTCAATGCAGAAAAGCTACTTGTAACTATATCAGAGTGCATTTGAAGCTACAGAAAGAACGTAAAGAAAAATCAGTCGAGATGTATTTATACCCGAATATTTGGCGTGAATAGTAATCGGGAAAATTAATATAAGCTGTAATAACACATTCACATGAACCATGTATGTATGTATGTATGCATGTATGTATGTATGTATGTATGTATGTATGTAGAGCCAGATGGCGTTATGCATGTTAGATATATGAGAATGTGAAGATGAAAGTTGCAGTTCTTAAGCCTGTACGGCTCAAATAATTTAATTTGGTACCTATTACTGCAGGTACGTACAATTTTGGTCTCAGATTCTATGGCTAAAAATATTTGTCTCAACGTCCACTAAAAATACCAAATTTCTCTATGCTTACCATCCTCTAGTGCTGGGTCTCGTGCTATGATTTGCCAGAGGCTGTTACATGAAATACGGACCCGTGTTCTTGAAACCTTTTGAACAAGAAACTCAAGCTCAAATTCTCAAAATGTTGTCAAGCTATACCTATTATCTGAATAAAACTACAATCACAGAATTCTCAGATTATCTTTCATTAGAGACCATCGACTTGGCTATTTAATTGCAGGAACCACCAGAGTATCATGTCTTAAGCTGATGTGTTCATTTAAAGCTTGAATATTTTATCCAAAGGTTTCGAGAACACTAGACCATGTTTCCTTTGGATTCTTCAAGAACAGTTTTGAAACTGACAAATAATCAATCAAACATATAAAGTAGAACCTAGATCAAAAATCTACTATTAGGCAGCTATATATAGGAAAACAACAAATCACATTTAGCGTATTAAGGTTTATTGGTGTTGATTCTAAATTGACAAATAATATAGTTACTAAATTCAACAAAACAGGAATCTAAAATTTAAAAATCATAGTCTAAAAATATAAGCGAAGTATAGTCTATGGAAACCAGTACAAACCTACTTTCAAGATAATCATCTTTCACTGACATGAACACCAATGGTGTAACGCTATATAAGGAGCACTGTTCATATTGATATAATTGAAGATCATTTGCATATATAAATTATAGCTTGAAATAAGTTTATCAATACTCCAGTGAAGGATATCAACAAATATATCCGAAACACTTGATCTCTCCAGAGACAAATTTTCTTTTGACCTGAAACTTTGATTTTGAAAAGGGTAGACATCTTTAAAACAAAGATGCCAGAAAACTGTCATGTTATATCATTTTTATGCAAAGTTTGCATGAAAATGTTATAGAAACGTTTTAAGAACTTTTTGTGTTAGACCAAAGAGCTTGTGATTGCTAATTTCTGGTTAAACGGGAAAATCGAAAACTCTCTTTTTCCTTAGCTTCAAGAGCTATACTCATTTTTCGTTAAAAGGGAAAATAAAAACATTCTCTTCTTCCTTAACTTGGAGAACTTGCCAATGGATTTAAAGAGAAAGAATGAAGAAACATTTTAGTTTTCTCGTAAATCCGAAATCTTTGAACAATTGAATATACATTAGAATTCCAGCAGAAGAATTCAACTCAGTGAGCGGCCAGATGAAGTTAATCAGATCTCCTTAGAATAATTGACTAGAACTAATGAAACCATTACAAACATTTCGTATTAATAATATATGTAAAATGTCTTGCGAATATGAGTATGAATTTTTAAATTATATTCCTCTAAAGATGTACATGGATCTTTGGTTTAACATAAACAGCGAATGTTGCATTCACAATGGCTGAATATGCATTATGAGGACGCTAGCTTTACAGCTATCGTTGGAAGACATGTACACGAGATTGGAATTTCTTCCATAACAGGTTCATATTTATATACGCCATTTTCACATCCAGTTTTTCTCAGAACGCGTGTGTACGTGGACACTGGACGACATCGGTCAAGTGACAATTTCGTAGTGCCCTGGCATCTATCACAACGACATCTCGCGTGTACGATGTCTGTGGGTCTCCTGTTTGAATCATGCTGCAGCTCGAAGTAAACTGGACAGGATTTGTATCCGTGTGAGAAAATACTCCCACCGAAATCATATGTGCCAGACCATTCACATTTCTTTGATCCGTAGAGGTGTCGATATTTAATTTGTATGAACCTGAAATCCATAAAAGTCACATAATTAATATGACGGACTCATGTTCTAGGGGTGGGTTGGAGAAAATGTATTTAATTTAGGATAATAGTGTACATGTTTCTTGTTTTATTCACATTTGGTTTGTCGTGGCTCAGACTCATTTCAATATATATAGGTTATTTCATTTTCAACTCAGCATTTTTCTTTATTAGTGTACAGTTTTACGCCATACAGAGCTCGATTGAATAAGATCACTTTAGCAGTCAACTCAAACATGGGCGTTTTCTCAGGTGGATTAAGATTGGAGATTTGTTCCTTTGTAATACTCGCCTATGAACGACACGTGTTGTGAGACTTTGAGTCAAATTCCCATAGTGTGCCTTAAAACTCCTTTAGCATGAATTTACATAACAAGCATATAAAACGAAGTTGCTAAATCTATCTTTATTTTCTTTCTAATTTCCTATTGAATGAATATCTGAAAATTTAAAAGCGTTACGTCTCGTTAATTTTATTCAATTGAATAATCGTGTCCTTCATTTCAGGCAGCATCCAGAAAGACCAGTGTATGTCGTTTGCTTCATCTTCCTGCTGGTGATGAAGTTCCTCATCACTGGGTTCCACACATTCCTCTGCATGGGATGTTACCAATATCACGATAAGGGAGAGGCAAGAAACTTTGACAAACCAGGCACGTGTTTTGTCCATATCTGTAAATAGATGATAAATTAAGAGCAAGAAAAGTATTCATTGGCATCTGTCGACAGATTGTTTTAGGAATAGCAATTGTAGCAATCGAAGCAAGTTGTACCTGACTTTTATTTCTTATTGCTAAGAGTTAGCATCGTCATTAAAGAAACCACGCCATCAAGAATAAACTGCATTTGACACTTTCC
This sequence comes from Megalonaias nervosa, assembly GCA_016617855.1. NCBI lineage: Eukaryota > Metazoa > Mollusca > Bivalvia > Unionida > Unionidae > Megalonaias > Megalonaias nervosa. Next base: position 85,894 of record JAECUM010003112.1, on the reverse strand, counting down.
AGATTTGTATCATTTTATAAAATGCATGTCTGCACGAAACAGAAACATAGAACATTATGTTCATAGACCACAATCTCTTTATGCAAAGGATTGCACACAGTTAGCCGGAGATGTGATATATTTTATTGCGCTAATAACAGTTTTTGTATCTCCTGTAAATTTGAGAGAGAGAGAGAGAGAGAGAGAGAGAGAGAGAGAGAGAGAGAGAGAGAGAGAATTACCTTTTCGTTGCAATTATTGTGATCAGAGTTGTTAAGATTTCCTATACACTATGAACCCAAAGAGGAATTCTGATTTATATACCATTCCAACGTTAGACCGATCCCAATTATTTCGGATCGGAAGTATGAGCTAGTACCAATTATAGTAAACGTTTTCCCCAAGAAATATAAATTTACGTGTCCATTGTACGAAGGTGTGGACACTAGCTGTCCCGGGTAATACAGTGAACCAATCTGCTAACACCGGTTGCGTGCAATGAAAAAACAAATCATGTTCCGTATGAGCGCATGTATAGGTGTATATAATTGTATCAAATATCAATTATAGTCACATTGTCCGGTTAATTTCACTTTGAAAATGAAACTTTAATCCATACGAAGTCAACAATTTGTATGACCAAGATGATGCAGTCTTCTAAGAAATGTTTCCATTGTTCTAAAACAAAATATCATTAACATAATGAATCTTCCTAAATATGCAAATTTAGATCATGACATCTAGGCTTCTCTGCTTATTTGATAAACAGCGTATAATTACATGTTTTTCTGAAATCAAATATTTCCGTATGGAATTGACTTTCCAATTTCACAGCTTGAGGAAAGAATGTAATTGACACTAGGTCAATAATCTTTTTCAAAAACGCTTAATGTATTTAGTAGACTAGGCAACCAAATTTTATTCTAATCTACTAATTTTAATTCACTCTCTATAATGCACATTTATAATAAGCAGTCAGTATATTGTGAAAACACAAAAAGAGGGTGGAAGACGTTTTATTCTTGATTATATTAACATCATATACCTTTAGTCGACTGCAAATATTACCAAGAACTATTTTGACCAATGAAAAACATGCATTGGTACATTCGTAGTACCATTTACATACTCCAGGTAACATCTATGTGAAATATTGGGCAAAATGAAGTCCCCATGCCAGTTTGTAAGGGTTAAAATGATAACTGTGATTTTGAATATTTGATTTGGAAAAATGTAATTTTTACAGAAATGCAAATAGAAAATGTTTCGCAATAGATGTTTATTTCACAAACAGTTACGAGAGTCAGAGAGTAATGTATTGATTCTGCTTTTGAATTCCGAGGTGCATGCTGCCTGCATTTTTAAATTGGGAGGCAAACATATATTTTCTGATGCAGTTTGCCTGTCAGAAAAGATGGAATCTGATAAATATTATTCTGTAACTTCCTATTTGAGACATAGTACATATAAAGTGAATTAACAGGTTTTGCTATATTATAAAATGTTTTCATATTTAAGACAAACGAATATTGCAATCTGGAAAGGACATATGTTGCCAATGTTTCTAAAATTCTAATGTGGGGAACAGCAACAAAATAAATAGTAAAACAACAGCTTATATTAATTTTCCCGATCACTACTGAGGCCAAATGTTGGGATATAAATACATCTAGACCGATTGTTCTTTTACGTTCTTTCTGTAGCTTCAAATGCACTCGGACATAGTTACAAGTAGCTTTTCTGCATTGAATTGGCTGTATTTACTCATTGTTTTCAGTTGTGTTCTCGTGGTTTAATGCTATGCTAATATTAGTTTTTCCACTCGGAAAAACTTAGTACTTTCGGGCTGGTGGTCGTGGTTGACTTCAGTGTAAGTCAGTGCTGCAGAGCCTCGTTTGTGCAATTCACGGTGTTACTTAAGTGATTGAAAATTGTTGGGTTCTCTTTCTGTGTGATTGGTTGATCATACCTAATTTGACAAGGTACAGTTTACATCTTGAAATGCTTGTCTCGCTCTCACTTTCTCTTGCGCTGTTATATTTTAACAGGTTATAGAGTTGTGATTGTTCCAAGCATAAATCAAACCCGTGCCGCAGAGGCACCTAGAGTGTTTGCGTTAAAAGCATGAGACAAAGCCAAAGATATGGATCTGAGGTGCACAAGAGTTCACTCTGTAAGCAAAGGGAATTTTTGGCAGTCATTTATAGGTACAAGCCCGCCCACTCAATTTACATTTAGGAATGCAAAGTATATGCATCAAATTTTATCGATGAATTCACACCTATATACAAAACTGAAAAGCACTTATCCATGGATTTCGCATTGCATGTATGGAGACATGATTATATGAAAGGAATTTATACCGAAAGATACCGACATAATAAAACAGGTAAAAGGATTCCAATTCATTCTCAGCAAGAACCGAATCTGAGCAATGTGTCTATTATTTTTTTTAAAATAAGGTATTGAAGAGCAATGTTAGGGAATTTAGTAAGACACTGCAGATTTGGAAAAACAATCTGAAGAAAGCTGTTAAATTTAAACGGATACCAGTTCCCCTTAAAATATCTGCCAAATTAGTTTCTATTTCTGAATCTAAGCTGTCGATTTAATAGACATAAGTCTGAGAAATGTCTGTTGCACCAACTTTATATGCCACACTGCCGCGAGACACTGGTATTCATACTAGATTGAAAAAGATGAAATATATTTTAAAATATTTGCTTAGAGAGATCAAGCATTGCAAAGGCGTCATAAATAAGTTTGAAAACAGCAGATATATTTTTTACTGGATACAGATTAGTGTGATTACTAGATCAAGTGGTAGAAATTATTCAGTATGTAGATTATAAATCACACTAATAGCTTATATGGTGTTCATTTATCTGAATTTTCATCGACTTTGATGCAACTTTACTAGGGTTTTGTTGCTAAAGCTTTCAAGGAAAAGTTGGTACATAGCAAAGTTTTAAAAATTCGATGGGTAAGTAAGCTAAACTGTACTGATAATATGGTGCGTAAGTAAATAATAAATAAATCAAAAAGACGTTCAAATGATGCTAAAGCAGATGCAAGGAGACAAGGCATTAAAGTAGTCGAAAGACTTTTCTAGAAGATAGTAATTAAACAAATCTTAGAGTCAACGGAGAATCTAGTATGATAACGGCAGCAGATGACACAACTGAAATGGGTTATTTATAACTTTCAGTTGTTGGAAGTTTTCCCATTTGAATTTATGCTACATAAATGAAAAACAATCTTGCGATAGAATGGGATCACCTGAGAAAAAGCGGTCCAATTCAGAATAGAAAGATCACACTTTCCATTTCATTACAGAAAATCTACCATGTTGATAGTTATAAAAATATTTCATATGAAATATATATCAGCATATTGTATTACATGAGCGAGAAGGATGAGACGAGGACTGTCCTAATTCCTAATGCTTTTTGCAACCTTGAAATTTATCCTGAGAAAGTAATACACGGAATCGCTTCCATAAACATTGACGAGATTGGCATGAAGAGCTTCAAAAGTTATCGTTATTTCGAGCAAAAATTACACAATGCCTATAACCAGGTACAGTTCTAAAAATTAAAGATATTGACTGAAGTAAACTGGGACAGGATACCAAGAGTAAGAGCTAGGCCATAGGTAACTCGCGGATCAGATTCGGTTCTTGCTCAGAATGAATTGTAATCCTTTTACCTGTTTTATTATATCGGTATCTTTTGGTATGAATTCCTTTCATAAAATCATGTCTCCATACATGCAATGCGAAATCCATGGATAAGTGCTTTTCAGTTTTGTATATAGGTGTGAATTCATCGATAAAATTTGATGCATATACTTTGCATTCCTAAATGTAAATCGAGTGGGCGGGCTTGTACGTATAAATGACTACCAGAAATTCAATTTGCTTAGAGAGTGAGCTCTTGTGCACCTCAGATCCATATCTTTGGCCTTGTCTCATGCTTTCAACACAAACACTCTAGGTGCCTCTGCGGCACGGGTTTGATTTATGCTTGAAACAATCACAACTCTATAACCTGTTAAAATATATCAGCGCAAGAGAAAGTGAGAGCGAGACAAGCATTTCAAGATGTAAACTGTACCTTGTCAAATCAGGTATGATCAACCAACCACACAGAAGGAGAACCGAAGAATTTTCAATCACTTAAGTAACACCGTGAATTGTATAAACGAGGCTCTGCAGCACTGACTTACACTGAAGTCAACCACGACCACCAGCCCAAAAGTACTAAGTTTTTCAGAGTGGAAAAAACTAATATTAGCATAGTATTAAACCACGAGAACACAACTGAAAACAATGAGTAAATACAGCCAATTCAATGCAGAAAAGCTACTTGTAACTATGTCCGAGTGCATTTGAAGCTACAGAAAGAACGTAAAGAAAAATCAGTCGAGATGTATTTATACCCGAATATTTGGCGTGAATAGTAATCGGGAAAATTAATATAAGCTGTAATAACACATTCACATGAACAATGTATGTATGTATGTATGTATGTATGTATGTATGTATGTATGTATGTATGTAGAACGAGATGGCGTTAAGTATGTTAGATATATGAGAATGTGAAGATGAAAGTTGCAGTTCTTAAGCCTGTACGGCTCAAATAATTTAATTTGGTACCTATTACTGCAGGTACGTACAATTTTGGTCTCAGATTCTATGGCTAAAAATATTTGTCTCAACGTCCACTAAAAATACCAAATTTCTCTATGCTTACCATCCTCTAGTGCTGGGTCTCGTGCTATGATTTGCCAGAGGCTGTTACATGAAATAAGGACCAGTGTTCTTGAAACCGTTTGAGCAAGAAACTCAAGCTCAAATTCTCAAAATGTTGTCAAGCTATACCTATTATCTGAATAAAACTACAATCACAGAATTCTCAGATTATCTTTTATTAGAGACCATCGACTTGGCTATTTAATTGCAGGAACCACCAGAGTATCATGTCTTAAGCTGATGTTTTCATTTAAAGCTTGAATATTTTATCCAAAGGTTTCGAGAACACTAGACCATGTTTCCTTTGGATTCTTCAAGAACAGTTTTGAAACTGACAAATAACCAAATGTGCGACCTGGTCTACGAGATAAAATCAAACATATAAAGTAGAACCTAGATCAAAAATCTACTATTAGGCAGCTATATATAGGAAAACAACAAATCACATTTAGCGTATTAAGGTTTATTGGTGTTGATTCTAAATTGACAAATAATATAGTTACTAAATTCAACAAAACAGGAATCTAAAATTTAAAAATCATAGTCTAAAAATATAAGCGAAGTATAGTCTATGGAAACCAGTACAAACCTACTTTCAAGATAATCATCTTTCACTGACATGAACACCAATGGTGTAACGCTATATAAGGAGCACTGTTCATATTGATATAATTGAAGATCATTTGCATATATAAATTATAGCTTGAAATAAGTTTATCAATACTCCAGTGAAGGATATCAACAAATATATCCGAAACACTTGATCTCTCCAGAGACAAATTTTCTTTTGACCTGAAACTTTGATTTTGAAAAGGGTAGACATCTTTAAAACAAAGATGCCAGAAAACTGTCATGTTATATCATTTTTATGCAAAGTTTGCATGAAAATGTTATAGAAACGTTTTAAGAACTTTTTGTGTTAGACCAAAGAGCTTGTGATTGCTAATTTCTGGTTAAACGGGAAAATCGAAAACTCTCTTTTTCCTTAGCTTCAAGAGCTATACTCATTTTTCGTTAAAAGGGAAAATAAAAACATTCTCTTCTTCCTTAACTTGGAGAACTTACCAATGGATTTAAAGAGAAAGAATGAAGAAACATTTTAGTTTTCTCGTAAATCCGAAATCTTTGAACAATTGAATATACATTAGAATTCCAGCAGAAGAATTCAACTCAGTGAGCGGCCAGATGAAGTTAATCAGATCTCCTTAGAATAATTGACTAGAACTAATGAAACCATTACAAACATTTCGTATTAATAATATATGTAAAATGTCTTGCGAATATGAGTATGAATTTTTAAATTATATTCCTCTAAAGATGTACATGGACCTTTGGTTTAACATAAACAGCGAATGTTGCATTCACAATGGCTGAATATGCATTATGAGGACGCTAGCTTTACAGCTATCGTTGGAAGACATGTACACGCGATTGGAATTTCTTCCATAACAGGTTCATATTTATATACGCCATTTTCACATCCAGTTTTTCTCAGAACGCGTGTGTACGTGGACACTGGACGACATCGGTCAAGTGACAATTTCGTAGTGCCCTGGCATCTATCACAACGACATCTCGCGTGTACGATGTCTGTGGGTCTCCTGTTTGAATCATGCTGCAGCTCGAAGTAAACTGGACAGGATTTGTATCCGTGTGAGAAAATACTCCCACCGAAATCATATGTGCCAGACCATTCACATTTCTTTGATCCGTAGAGGTGTCGATATTTAATTTGTATGAACCTGAAATCCATAAAAGTCACATAATTAATATGACGGACTCATGTTCTAGGGGTGGGTTGGAGAAAATGTATTTAATTTAGGATAATAGTGTACATGTTTCTTGTTTTATTCACATTTGGTTTGTCGTGGCTCAGACTCATTTCAATATATATAGGTTATTTCATTTTCAACTCAGCATTTTTCTTTATTAGTGTACAGTTTTACACCATACAGAGCTCGATTGAATAAGATCACTTTAGCAGTCAACTCAAACATGGGCGTTTTCTCAGGTGGATTAAGATTGGAGATTTGTTCCTTTGCAATCCTCGCCCATGAACGACACGTGTCGTGAGACTTTGAGTCAAATTCCCATAGTGTGCCTTAAAACTCCTTTAGCATGATTTACATAACAAACATATAAAACGAAGTTGTTAAATCTATCCTTATTTTCTTTCTAATTTCCTATTGAATGAATATCTGAAAATTTAAACGTATTACGTCTCGTTAATTTTATTTAATTGAAGAATCGTGTCCTTCATTTCAGGCAGCATCCAGAAAGACCAGTGTATGTCGTTTGCTTCATCTTCCTGCTGGTGATGAAGTTCCTCATCACTGGGTTCCACACATTCCTCTGCATGGGATGTTACCAATATCATGATAAGGGAGAGGCAAGAAACTTTGACAAACCAGGCACGTGTTTTGTCCATATCTGTAAATAGATGATAAATTAAGAGCAAGAAAAGTATTCATTGGCCTCTGTCGACAGATTGTTTTAGGAATAGCAATTGTAGCAATCGAAGCAAGTTGTACCTGACTTTTATTTCTTATTGCTAAGAGTTAGCATCGTCATTAAAGAAACCACGCCATCAAGAATAAACTGCATTTGACACTTTCCAGATTTGTATCATTTTATAAAATGCATGTTTGCACGAAACAGAAACATAGAACATTATGTTCATAGACCACAATCTCTTTATGCAAAGGATTGCACACAGTTAGCCGGAGATGTGATATATTTTATTGCGCTAATAACAGTTTTTGTATCTCCTGTAAATTTGAGAGAGAGAGAGAGAGAGAGAGAGAGAGAGAGAGAGAGAGAGAGAGAGAGAGAGAATAAATTACCTTTTCGTTGCAATTATTGTGATCAGAGTTGTTAAGATTTCCTATACACTATGAACCCAAAGAGGAATTCTGATTTATATACCATTCCAACGTTAGACCGATCCCAATTATTTCGGATCGGAAGTATGAGCTAGTACCAATTATAGTAAACGTTTTCCCCAAGAAATATAAATTTACGTGTCCATTGTACGAAGGTGTGGACACTAGCTGTCCCGGGTAATACAGTGAACCAATCTGCTAACACCGGTTGCGTGCAATGAAAAAACAAATCATGTTCCGTATGAGCGCATGTATAGGTGTATATAATTGTATCAAATATCAATTATAGTCACATTGTCCGGTTAATTTCACTTTGAAAATGAAACTTTAATCCATACGAAGTCAACAATTTGTATGACCAAGATGATGCAGTCTTCTAAGAAATGTTTCCATTGTTCTAAAACAAAATATCATTAACATAATGAATCTTCCTAAATATGCAAATTTAGATCATGACATCTAGGCTTCTCTGCTTATTTGATAAACAGCGTATAATTACATGTTTTTCTGAAATCAAATATTTCCGTATGGAATTGACTTTCCAATTTCACAGCTTGAGGAAAGAATGTAATTGACACTAGGTCAATAATCTTTTTCAAAAACGCTTAATGTATTTAGTAGACTAGGCAACCAAATTTTATTCTAATCTACTAATTTTAATTCACTCTCTATAATGCACATTTATAATAAGCAGTCAGTATATTGTGAAAACACAAAAAGAGGGTGGAAGACGTTTTATTCTTGATTATATTAACATCATATACCTTTAGTCGACTGCAAATATTACCAAGAACTATTTTGACCAATGAAAAACATGCATTGGTACATTCGTAGTACCATTTACATACTCCAGGTAACATCTATGTGAAATATTGGGCAAAATGAAGTCCCCATGCCAGTTTGTAAGGGTTAAAATGATAACTGTGATTTTGAATATTTGATTTGGAAAAATGTAATTTTTACAGAAATGCAAATAGAAAATGTTTCGCAATAGATGTTTATTTCACAAACAGTTACGAGAGTCAGAGAGTAATTTATTGATTCTGCTTTTGAATTCCGAGGTGCATGCTGCCTGCATTTTTAAATTGGGAGGCAAACATATATTTTCTGATGCAGTTTGCCTGTCAGAAAAGATGGAATCTGATAAATATTATTCTGTAACTTCCTATTTGAGACATAGTACATATAAAGTGAATTAACAGGTTTTGCTATATTATAAAATGTTTTCATATTTAAGACGAACGAATATTGCAATCTGGAAAGGACATATGTTGCCAATGTTTCTAAAATTCTAATGTGGGGAACAGCAACAAAATAAATAGTAAAACAACAGCTTATATTAATTTTCCCGATCACTACTGAGGCCAAATGTTGGGATATAAATACATCTAGACCGATTTTTCTTTACATTCTTTCTGTAGCTTCAAATGCACTCGGACATAGTTACAAGTAGCTTTTCTGCATTGAATTGGCTGTATTTACTCACTGTTTTCAGTTGTGTTCTCATGGTTTAATACTATGCTAATATTAGTTTTTCCACTCTGAAAAACTTAGCACTTTCGGGCTGGTGGTCGTGGTTGACTTCAGTGTAAGGCAGTGCTGCAGAGCCTCTTTTATGCAATTCACGGTGTTACTTAAGTGATTGAAAATTGTTGGGTTCTCTTTCTGTGTGATTGGTTGATCATACCTAATTTGACAAAGTACAGTTTACATTTTGAAATGCTTGTCTCGCTCTCACTTTCTCTTGCGCTGATATATTTTAACAGGTTATAGAGTTGTGATTGTTCCAAGCATAAGTCAAACCCGTGCCGCAAAGGCACCTAGAGTGTTTGCGTTAAAAGCATGAGACAAAGCCAGAGATATGGATCTGAGGTGCACAAGAGTTCACTCTCTAAGCAAAGGGAATTTCTGGCAGTCATTTATAGGTACAAGCCCGCCCACTCAATTTACATTTAGAAATGCAAAGTATATGCATCAAATTTTATCGATGAATTCACACCTATATACAAAACTGAAAAGCACTTATCCATGGATATCGCATTGCATGTATGGAGACATGATTATATGAAAGGAATTTATACCGAAAGATACCGACATAATAAAACAGGTAAAAGGATTCCAATTCATTCTCAGCAAGAACCGAATCTGAGCAATGTGTCTATTATTTTTTTTAAAATAAGGTATTGAAGAGCAATGTTAGGGAATTTAGTATGACATTGCTGATTTGGAAAAACAATCTGAAGAAAGCTGTTAAATTTATAAAGATACCAGATCCCCTTAAAATGTCTGCCAAATTAGTTTCTATTTCTGAATCTAAGCTGTCGATTTAATAGACATAAGTCTGAGAAATGTCTGTTGCACCAACTTTGTATGCCACACTGCCGCGAGACACTGGTATTCATACTAGATTGAAAAAGATGAAATATATTTTAAAATATTTGCTTAGAGAGATCAAGCATTGCAAAGGCGTCATAAATAAGTTTGAAAACAGCAGATATATTTTTTACTGGATACAGATTAGTGTGATTACTAGATCAAGTGGTAGAAATTATTCAGTATGTAGATTATAAATCACACTAATAGCTTATATGGTGTTCATTTATCTGAATTTTCATCGACTTTGATGCAACTTTACTAGGGTTTTGTTGCTAAAGCTTTCAAGGAAAAGTTGGTACATAGCAAAGTTTTAAAATATCGATGGGTAAGTAGGCTAAACTGTACTGATAATATGGTGCGTAAGTAAATAATAAATAAATCAAAAAGACGTTGAAATGATGCTAAAGCAGATGCAAGGAGACAAGACATTAAAGTAGTCGAAAGACTTTTCTAGAAGATAGTAATAAAACAAATCTTACAGTCAACGGAAAATCTAGTATGATAACGGCAGCAGATGACACAACTGAAATGGGTTTTTTATAACTTTCAGTTGTTGGAAGTTTTCCCATTTGAATTTATGCTACATAAATGAAAAACAATCTTGCGATAGAATGGGATCACCTGAGAAAAAGCGGTCCAATTCAGAATAGAAAGATCACACTTTCCATTTCATTACAGAAAATCTACCATGTTGATAGTTATAAAAATATTTCATATGAAATATATATCAGCATATTGTATTACATGAGCGAGAAGGATGAGACGAGGACTGTCCTAATTCCTAATGCTTTTTGCAACCTTGAAATTTATCCTGAGAAAGTAATACACGGAATCGCTTCCATAAACATTGACGAGATTGACATGAAGAGCTTCAAAAGTTATCGTTATTTCGAGCAAAAATTACACAATGCCTATAACCAGGTACAGTTCTAAAAATTAAAGATATTGACTGAAGTAAACTGGGACAGGATACCAAGAGTAAGAGCTAGGCCATAGGTAACTCGCGGATCAGATTCGGTTCTTGCTCAGAATGAATTGTAATCCTTTTACCTGTTTTACTATATCGGTATCTTTTGGTATGAATTCCTTTCATATAATCATGTCTCCATACATGCAATGCGAAATCCATGGATAAGTGCTTTTCAGTTTTGTATATAGGTGTTAATTCATCGATAAAATTTGATGCATATACTTTGCATTCCTAAATGTAAATTGAGTGGGCGGGCTTGTACCTATAAATGACTGCCAGAAATTCCCTTTGCTTACAGAGTGAACTCTTGTGCATCTCAGATCCATATTTTTGGCCTTCTCTCATGCTTTTAACGCAAACACTCTAGGTGCCTCTGCGGCACGGGTTTGATTTATGCTTGAAACAATCACAACTCTATAGCCTGTTAAAATATATCAGCGCAAGAGAAAGTGAGAGCGAGACAAGCATTTCAAAATGTAAACTGTACCTTGTCAAATGAGGTATGATCAACCAATCACACAGAAGGAGAACCGAAGAATTTTCAATCACTTAAGTAACACCGTGAATTGCATAAACGAGGCTCTGCAGCACTGCCTTACACTGAAGTCAACCACGACCACCAGCCCAAAAGTACTAAGTTTTTCAGAGTGGAAAAAACTAATATTAGCATAGTATTAAACCACGAGAACACAACTGAAAACAGTGAGTAAATACAGCCAATTCAATGCAGAAAAGCTACTTGTAACTATGTCCGAGTGCATTTGAAGCTACAGAAAGAACGTAAAGAAAAATCAGTCGAGATATATTTATACCCGAATATTTGGCGTCAATAGTAAACGGGAAAATTAATATAAGCTGTAATAACACATTCACATGAACAATGTATGTATGTATGTATGTATGTATGTATGTATGTATGTATGTATGTATGTATGTATGTAGAACGAGATGGCGTTAAGTATGTTAGATATATGAGAATGTGAAGATGAAAGTTGCAGTTCTTAAGCCTGTACGGCTCAAATAATTTAATTTGGTACCTATTACTGCAGGTACGTACAATTTTGGTCTCAGATTCTATGGCTAAAAATATTTGTCTCAACGTCCACTAAAAATACCAAATTTCTCTATGCTTACCATCCTCTAGTGCTGGGTCTCGTGCTATGATTTGCCAGAGGCTGTTACATGAAATAAGGACCAGTGTTCTTGAAACCGTTTGAGCAAGAAACTCAAGCTCAAATTCTCAAAATGTTGTCAAGCTATACCTATTATCTGAATAAAACTACAATCACAGAATTCTCAGATTATCTTTTATTAGAGACCATCGACTTGGCTATTTAATTGCAGGAACCACCAGAGTATCATGTCTTAAGCTGATGTTTTCATTTAAAGCTTGAATATTTTATCCAAAGGTTTCGAGAACACTAGACCATGTTTCCTTTGGATTCTTCAAGAACAGTTTTGAAACTGACAAATAACCAAATGTGCGACCTGGTCTACGAGATAAAATCAAACATATAAAGTAGAACCTAGATCAAAAATCTACTATTAGGCAGCTATATATAGGAAAACAACAAATCACATTTAGCGTATTAAGGTTTATTGGTGTTGATTCTAAATTGACAAATAATATAGTTACTAAATTCAACAAAACAGGAATCTAAAATTTAAAAATCATAGTCTAAAAATATAAGCGAAGTATAGTCTATGGAAACCAGTACAAACCTACTTTCAAGATAATCATCTTTCACTGACATGAACACCAATGGTGTAACGCTATATAAGGAGCACTGTTCATATTGATATAATTGAAGATCATTTGCATATATAAATTATAGCTTGAAATAAGTTTATCAATACTCCAGTGAAGGATATCAACAAATATATCCGAAACACTTGATCTCTCCAGAGACAAATTTTCTTTTGACCTGAAACTTTGATTTTGAAAAGGGTAGACATCTTTAAAACAAAGATGCCAGAAAACTGTCATGTTATATCATTTTTATGCAAAGTTTGCATGAAAATGTTATAGAAACGTTTTAAGAACTTTTTGTGTTAGACCAAAGAGCTTGTGATTGCTAATTTCTGGTTAAACGGGAAAATCGAAAACTCTCTTTTTCCTTAGCTTCAAGAGCTATACTCATTTTTCGTTAAAAGGGAAAATAAAAACATTCTCTTCTTCCTTAACTTGGAGAACTTACCAATGGATTTAAAGAGAAAGAATGAAGAAACATTTTAGTTTTCTCGTAAATCCGAAATCTTTGAACAATTGAATATACATTAGAATTCCAGCAGAAGAATTCAACTCAGTGAGCGGCCAGATGAAGTTAATCAGATCTCCTTAGAATAATTGACTAGAACTAATGAAACCATTACAAACATTTCGTATTAATAATATATGTAAAATGTCTTGCGAATATGAGTATGAATTTTTAAATTATATTCCTCTAAAGATGTACATGGACCTTTGGTTTAACATAAACAGCGAATGTTGCATTCACAATGGCTGAATATGCATTATGAGGACGCTAGCTTTACAGCTATCGTTGGAAGACATGTACACGCGATTGGAATTTCTTCCATAACAGGTTCATATTTATATACGCCATTTTCACATCCAGTTTTTCTCAGAACGCGTGTGTACGTGGACACTGGACGACATCGGTCAAGTGACAATTTCGTAGTGCCCTGGCATCTATCACAACGACATCTCGCGTGTACGATGTCTGTGGGTCTCCTGTTTGAATCATGCTGCAGCTCGAAGTAAACTGGACAGGATTTGTATCCGTGTGAGAAAATACTCCCACCGAAATCATATGTGCCAGACCATTCACATTTCTTTGATCCGTAGAGGTGTCGATATTTAATTTGTATGAACCTGAAATCCATAAAAGTCACATAATTAATATGACGGACTCATGTTCTAGGGGTGGGTTGGAGAAAATGTATTTAATTTAGGATAATAGTGTACATGTTTCTTGTTTTATTCACATTTGGTTTGTCGTGGCTCAGACTCATTTCAATATATATAGGTTATTTCATTTTCAACTCAGCATTTTTCTTTATTAGTGTACAGTTTTACACCATACAGAGCTCGATTGAATAAGATCACTTTAGCAGTCAACTCAAACATGGGCGTTTTCTCAGGTGGATTAAGATTGGAGATTTGTTCCTTTGCAATCCTCGCCCATGAACGACACGTGTCGTGAGACTTTGAGTCAAATTCCCATAGTGTGCCTTAAAACTCCTTTAGCATGATTTACATAACAAACATATAAAACGAAGTTGTTAAATCTATCCTTATTTTCTTTCTAATTTCCTATTGAATGAATATCTGAAAATTTAAACGTATTACGTCTCGTTAATTTTATTTAATTGAAGAATCGTGTCCTTCATTTCAGGCAGCATCCAGAAAGACCAGTGTATGTCGTTTGCTTCATCTTCCTGCTGGTGATGAAGTTCCTCATCACTGGGTTCCACACATTCCTCTGCATGGGATGTTACCAATATCATGATAAGGGAGAGGCAAGAAACTTTGACAAACCAGGCACGTGTTTTGTCCATATCTGTAAATAGATGATAAATTAAGAGCAAGAAAAGTATTCATTGGCCTCTGTCGACAGATTGTTTTAGGAATAGCAATTGTAGCAATCGAAGCAAGTTGTACCTGACTTTTATTTCTTATTGCTAAGAGTTAGCATCGTCATTAAAGAAACCACGCCATCAAGAATAAACTGCATTTGACACTTTCCAGATTTGTATCATTTTATAAAATGCATGTTTGCACGAAACAGAAACATAGAACATTATGTTCATAGACCACAATCTCTTTATGCAAAGGATTGCACACAGTTAGCCGGAGATGTGATATATTTTATTGCGCTAATAACAGTTTTTGTATCTCCTGTAAATTTGAGAGAGAGAGAGAGAGAGAGAGAGAGAGAGAGAGAGAGAGAGAGAGAGAGAGAGAATAAATTACCTTTTCGTTGCAATTATTGTGATCAGAGTTGTTAAGATTTCCTATACACTATGAACCCAAAGAGGAATTCTGATTTATATACCATTCCAACGTTAGACCGATCCCAATTATTTCGGATCGGAAGTATGAGCTAGTACCAATTATAGTAAACGTTTTCCCCAAGAAATATAAATTTACGTGTCCATTGTACGAAGGTGTGGACACTAGCTGTCCCGGGTAATACAGTGAACCAATCTGCTAACACCGGTTGCGTGCAATGAAAAAACAAATCATGTTCCGTATGAGCGCATGTATAGGTGTATATAATTGTATCAAATATCAATTATAGTCACATTGTCCGGTTAATTTCACTTTGAAAATGAAACTTTAATCCATACGAAGTCAACAATTTGTATGACCAAGATGATGCAGTCTTCTAAGAAATGTTTCCATTGTTCTAAAACAAAATATCATTAACATAATGAATCTTCCTAAATATGCAAATTTAGATCATGACATCTAGGCTTCTCTGCTTATTTGATAAACAGCGTATAATTACATGTTTTTCTGAAATCAAATATTTCCGTATGGAATTGACTTTCCAATTTCACAGCTTGAGGAAAGAATGTAATTGACACTAGGTCAATAATCTTTTTCAAAAACGCTTAATGTATTTAGTAGACTAGGCAACCAAATTTTATTCTAATCTACTAATTTTAATTCACTCTCTATAATGCACATTTATAAAAAGCAGTCCGTATATTGTGAAAACACAAAAAGAGGGTGGAAGACGTTTTATTCTTGATTATATTAACATCATATACCTTTAGTCGACTGCAAATATTACCAAGAACTATTTTGACCAATGAAAAACATGCATTGGTACATTCGTAGTACCATTTACATACTCCAGGTAACATCTATGTGAAATATTGGGCAAAATGAAGTCCCCATGCCAGTTTGTAAGGGTTAAAATGATAACTGTGATTTTGAATATTTGATTTGGAAAAATGTAATTTTTACAGAAATGCAAATAGAAAATGTTTCGCAATAGATGTTTATTTCACAAACAGTTACGAGAGTCAGAGAGTAATGTATTGATTCTGCTTTTGAATTCCGAGGTGCATGCTGCCTGCATTTTTAAATTGGGAGGCAAACATATATTTTCTGATGCAGTTTGCCTGTCAGAAAAGATGGAATCTGATAAATATTATTCTGTAACTTCCTATTTGAGACATAGTACATATAAAGTGAATTAACAGGTTTTGCTATATTATAAAATGTTTTCATATTTAAGACAAACGAATATTGCAATCTGGAAAGGACATATGTTGCCAATGTTTCTAAAATTCTAATGTGGGGAACAGCAACAAAATAAATAGTAAAACAACAGCTTATATTAATTTTCCCGATCACTACTGAGGCCAAATGTTGGGATATAAATACAT
This sequence comes from Megalonaias nervosa, assembly GCA_016617855.1. NCBI lineage: Eukaryota > Metazoa > Mollusca > Bivalvia > Unionida > Unionidae > Megalonaias > Megalonaias nervosa. The sequence goes on along the minus strand of JAECUM010003112.1, from coordinate 69,531 downwards.
CTAGACCGATTTTTCTTTACATTCTTTCTGTAGCTTCAAATGCACTCGGACATAGTTACAAGTAGCTTTTCTGCATTGAATTGGCTGTATTTACTCACTGTTTTCAGTTGTGTTCTCATGGTTTAATACTATGCTAATATTAGTTTTTCCACTCTGAAAAACTTAGCACTTTCGGGCTGGTGGTCGTGGTTGACTTCAGTGTAAGGCAGTGCTGCAGAGCCTCTTTTATGCAATTCACGGTGTTACTTAAGTGATTGAAAATTGTTGGGTTCTCTTTCTGTGTGATTGGTTGATCATACCTAATTTGACAAAGTACAGTTTACATTTTGAAATGCTTGTCTCGCTCTCACTTTCTCTTGCGCTGATATATTTTAACAGGTTATAGAGTTGTGATTGTTCCAAGCATAAGTCAAACCCGTGCCGCAAAGGCACCTAGAGTGTTTGCGTTAAAAGCATGAGACAAAGCCAGAGATATGGATCTGAGGTGCACAAGAGTTCACTCTGTAAGCAAAGGGAATTTCTGGCAGTCATTTATAGGTACAAGCCCGCCCACTCAATTTACATTTAGAAATGCAAAGTATATGCATCAAATTTTATCGATGAATTCACACCTATATACAAAACTGAAAAGCACTTATCCATGGATTTCGCATTGCATGTATGGAGACATGATTATATGAAAGGAATTTATACCGAAAGATACCGACATAATAAAACAGGTAAAAGGATTCCAATTCATTCTCAGCAAGAACCGAATCTGAGCAATGTGTCTATTATTTTTTTTAAAATAAGGTATTGAAGAGCAATGTTAGGGAATTTAGTATGACATTGCTGATTTGGAAAAACAATCTGAAGAAAGCTGTTAAATTTATAAAGATACCAGATCCCCTTAAAATGTCTGCCAAATTAGTTTATATTTCTGAATCTAAGCTGTCGATTTAATAGACATAAGTCTGAGAAATGTCTGTTGCACCAACTTTGTATGCCACACTGCCGCGAGACACTGGTATTCATACTAGATTGAAAAAGATGAAATATATTTTAAAATATTTGCTTAGAGAGATCAAGCATTGCAAAGGCGTCATAAATAAGTTTGAAAACAGCAGATATATTTTTTACTGGATACAGATTAGTGTGATTACTAGATCAAGTGGTAGAAATTATTCAGTATGTAGATTATAAATCACACTAATAGCTTATATGGTGTTCATTTATCTGAATTTTCATCGACTTTGATGCAACTTTACTAGGGTTTTGTTGCTAAAGCTTTCAAGGAAAAGTTGGTACATAGCAAAGTTTTAAAATATCGATGGGTAAGTAGGCTAAACTGTACTGATAATATGGTGCGTAAGTAAATAATAAATAAATCAAAAAGACGTTGAAATGATGCTAAAGCAGATGCAAGGAGACAAGACATTAAAGTAGTCGAAAGACTTTTCTAGAAGATAGTAATAAAACAAATCTTACAGTCAACGGAAAATCTAGTATGATAACGGCAGCAGATGACACAACTGAAATGGGTTTTTTATAACTTTCAGTTGTTGGAAGTTTTCCCATTTGAATTTATGCTACATAAATGAAAAACAATCTTGCGATAGAATGGGATCACCTGAGAAAAAGCGGTCCAATTCAGAATAGAAAGATCACACTTTCCATTTCATTACAGAAAATCTACCATGTTGATAGTTATAAAAATATTTCATATGAAATATATATCAGCATATTGTATTACATGAGCGAGAAGGATGAGACGAGGACTGTCCTAATTCCTAATGCTTTTTGCAACCTTGAAATTTATCCTGAGAAAGTAATACACGGAATCGCTTCCATAAACATTGACGAGATTGACATGAAGAGCTTCAAAAGTTATCGTTATTTCGAGCAAAAATTACACAATGCCTATAACCAGGTACAGTTCTAAAAATTAAAGATATTGACTGAAGTAAACTGGGACAGGATACCAAGAGTAAGAGCTAGGCCATAGGTAACTCGCGGATCAGATTCGGTTCTTGCTCAGAATGAATTGTAATCCTTTTACCTGTTTTATTATATCGGTATCTTTTGGTATGAATTCCTTTCATATAATCATGTCTCCATACATGCAATGCGAAATCCATGGATAAGTGCTTTTCAGTTTTGTATATAGGTGTTAATTCATCAATAAAATTTGATGCATATACTTTGCATTCCTAAATGTAAATTGAGTGGGCGGGCTTGTACGTATAAATGACTACCAGAAATTCAATTTGCTTAAAGAGTGAGCTCTTGTGCACCTCAGATCCATATCTTTGGCCTTGTCTCATGCTTTCAACACAAACACTCTAGGTGCCTCTGCGGCACGGGTTTGATTTATGCTTGAAACAATCACAACTCTATAACCTGTTAAAATATGTCAGCGCAAGAGAAAGTGAGAGCGAGACAAGCATTTCAAAATGTAAACTGAACCTTGTCAAATGAGGTATGATCAACCAATCACACAGAAAGAGAACCCAACAATTTTCAATCACTTAAGTAACACCGTGAATTGCACAAACGAGGCTCTGCAGCACTGACTTACACTGAAGTCAACCACGACCACCAGCCCAAAAGTACTAAGTTTTTCAGAGTGGAAAAAACTAATATTAGCATAGTATTAAACCACGAGAACACAACTGAAAACAATGAGTAAATACAGCCAATTCAATGCAGAAAAGCTACTTGTAACTATATCAGAGTGCATTTGAAGCTACAGAAAGAACGTAAAGAAAAATCAGTCGAGATGTATTTATACCCGAATATTTGGCGTGAATAGTAATCGGGAAAATTAATATAAGCTGTAATAACACATTCACATGAACCATGTATGTATGTATGCATGTATGTATGTATGTATGTATGTATGTATGTAAGTATGTAGAGCCAGATGGCGTTATGCATGTTAGATATATGAGAATGTGAAGATGAAAGTTGCAGTTCTTAAGCCTGTACGGCTCAAATAATTTAATTTGGTACCTATTACTGCAGGTACGTACAATTTTGGTCTCAGATTCTATGGCTAAAAATATTTGTCTCAACGTCCACTAAAAATACCAAATTTCTCTATGCTTACCATCCTCTAGTGCTGGGTCTCGTGCTATGATTTGCCAGAGGCTGTTACATGAAATACGGACCCGTGTTCTTGAAACCTTTTGAACAAGAAACTCAAGCTCAAATTCTCAAAATGTTGTCAAGCTATACCTATTATCTGAATAAAACTACAATCACAGAATTCTCAGATTATCTTTCATTAGAGACCATCGACTTGGCTATTTAATTGCAGGAACCACCAGAGTATCATGTCTTAAGCTGATGTGTTCATTTAAAGCTTGAATATTTTATCCAAAGGTTTCGAGAACACTAGACCATGTTTCCTTTGGATTCTTCAAGAACAGTTTTGAAACTGACAAATAATCAATCAAACATATAAAGTAGAACCTAGATCAAAAATCTACTATTAGGCAGCTATATATAGGAAAACAACAAATCACATTTAGCGTATTAAGGTTTATTGATGTTGATTCTAAATTGACAAATAATATAGTTACTAAATTCAACAAAACAGGAATCTAAAATTTAAAAATCATAGTCTAAAAATATAAGCGAAGTATAGTCTATGGAAACCAGTACAAACCTACTTTCAAGATAATCATCTTTCACTGACATGATCACCAATGGTATAACGCTGTAAAAGGAGCACTGTTCATATTGATATAATTGAAGATCATTTGCATATATAAATTATAGCTTGAAATAAGTTTATCAATACTCCAGTGAAGAATATAAACAAATATATCCGAAACACTTGATCTCTCCAGAGACAAATTTTCTTTTGACCTGAAACTTTGATTTTGAAAAGGGTAGACATCTTTAAAACAAAGATGCCAGAAAACTGTCATGTTATATCATTTTTATGCAAAGTTTGCATGAAAATGTTATAGAAACGTTTTAAGAACTTTTGTGTTAAACCAAAGAGCTTGTGATTGCTAATTTCTGGTTAAACGGGAAAATCGAAAACTCTCTCTTTTTTCTTAGCTTGGAGAGCTATACTCATTTTTCGTTAAAAGGGAAAACAAAAACATTCTCTTCTTCCTTAACTTGGAGAACTTACCAATGGATTTTAAAGAGAAAGAATGAAGAAACATTTTAGTTTTCTCGTAAATCCGAAATCTCTGAACAATTGAATATACATTAGAATTCCAGCACAAGAATTCAACTCAGTGAGCGGCCAGATGAAGTTAATCAGATCGCCTTAGAATAATTGACTAGAACTAGTGAAATCAATACAAACATTTCGTATTAATAATATATGTAAAATGTCTTGCGAATATGAGTATGAATTTTTAAATTATATTCCTCTAAAGATGTACATGGATCTTTGGTTTAACATAAACAGCGAATGTTGCATTCACAATGGCTGAATATGCATTATGAGGACGCTAGCTTTACAGCTATCGTTGGAAGACATGTACACGAGATTGGAATTTCTTCCATAACAGGTTCATATTTATATACGCCATTTTCACATCCAGTTTTTCTCAGAACGCGTGTGTACGTGGACACTGGACGACATCGGTCAAGTGACAATTTCGTAGTGCCCTGGCATCTTTCACAACGACATCTCGCGTGTACGATGTCTGTGGGTCTCCTGTTTGAATCATGCTGCAGCTCGAAGTAAACTGGACAGGATTTGTATCCGTGTGAGAAAATACTCCCACCGAAATCATATGTGCCAGACCACTCACATTTCTTTGATCCGTAGAGGTGTCGATATTTAGTTTGAATATATCTGAAATATATTAAAGCACACGTACGTTAATGTGACGGACTCATGTTCTAGGGGTGGGTTGGATAAAATACATTTAATTTAGATTAATAGTGCAAATGTTTCTTTTATTCACATTTAGTTTGTAAGAGCTATGATTGACATAAATGATCAGACACTTTTCAATGTATGTAGGCTATTACATTTTCATTTCAACCTTTCAAGTTATCAAGGATAGTTTCGTTCTTTGATATGTAATCTGTCATCAAGGAATTGCCATAAATGGCTTTAGTGCAACAAAATTTACATAAGGTGAATACAAGACCCTAGCTGTAGACAAGCGTGTTTGATTAAGATCACTTTAACAGTCACCTCAACCAGGACTTTTTCTCAGGTGGATTAAGATTTGAAATTTTTACCTTAGTAATACTAAACTATGAATGAAACGTTTTGTGACAAATTGAGTCAGATTTCCATAGAGTGCCTTGAAACCCCTTTAGCATGAGTTATATAACAAGCATATAAAATGAAGTTGTATAAAACTTTCATTATTTTGTTTCTAATTTCCTATTCAACGAATAGCTAAAATTTAAAAGCATTACGTCTCGTTAATTTTATTCAATTGAATAATCGTGTCCTTCATTTCAGGCAGCATCCAGAAAGACCAGTGTATGTCGTTTGCTTCCTCTTCCTGCTGGTGACGAAGTTCCTCGTCACTGGGCTCCACACATTCCTCTGCGTGGGATGTTACCAATATCATGATAAGGGAGAGGCAAGAAACTTTGATAAGCCAGCTAAGTGTTGTGTCCATTCCTGTAAATAGAGGATTAATTATAAGCAAGAACATTATTCAGTCGGAGCTAGTTGTTCCTGACCTTTATTTCATATTACTAAGAATTAGCATCTTAATTAAAGAAATTATCCCATCGAGAATAAATTGCAGTAGGACGAATATGAAGTGATCTGACATGTTCCAGATTTGTATAGTTTATAAAAAGCATGTTAGGTCCGTTCATTTTATGTTTGCAGAGGTCTTTCTCTTAGCCGTTATATCTCATATCTGCACGGAACAGAAATATAGAACATACACGTTTTATGTTTCTAGTCCACAATCTCTTTTATGCAAAGAGTTGCAGACAGTTAGCCGGATTGACAATGTGTTTTGTCGCTCTTTTAACAGTTTTTCTATCTCCTGTAAATTTGTGTGTGTGTGTGTGTGTGTGTGTGTGTGTGTGTGAGAGAGAGAGAGAGAGAGAGAGAGAGAGAGAGAGAGAGAGAGAGAGAGAATAAATTACGTTTTCGTTTCTACAACTGTGATCTAAGTTCTTAAGATTTCCTATACCATATGAACCCAAAGAGGAATTCTGATTTATATACCATTCTAACTTTAGACCGATCCCAATTATTTCGGATCGGAAGTATGAGCTAGTACCAATTATAGTAAACGTTTTCCCCAATAAATACAAATCTACGTGTCCATTGTACGAAGGTGTGAACACTAGTTATCCCGGGTAATACAGTGAACAAATCTGCTAACAACGGTTGCGTGCAATGAAAAAACAAATCATGTTCCATATGAGTCCATTTATGGGTGTATATTAACTGTATCAAATATCAAGCATAGTCACGTTCTCCGGTTAATTTCACTTTGAAAATGAAACTTTCATCCATTCATAGTCAAAAATGTTTCCATTCTTCTAAAATAAAAATATTAACATAACAAATCTTTCTAAATATGCATATTTAAATTATCACATATAGATATTTCTATTTATCTTTATAAACAACGTATTTTTACATGTTTTTCTGAAATCGAATATTTCCTTATGAAATTGACGTTCTAATTTTACAATTTACAGATAAGAACGTAATTGACGCTATGTCAATAATCTTCCTAAAAAAACTCTTAATGGATTTCAAAAACCACACAATGGATTTTTATTCTAATTTACAATTTTTAGTTCACTCCCTATAATGCAAATTTATAATTAGCAATCAATATATTGTGACAACACCAAACGAGGGTGGAAAACATTTCGTTCTTGATTATATTAACATGATAAACCTTTAGAACTATTTTGACCAATCAAAAACATGCATTGGTACATTCGTAGTACCATTTACATATTCCGGGTAACATATGTTTGAAATGTTGGGCAAAACGAAGAGCACAAAAGAGAATTTGTAAGGATTAATATGATAACTGTGATTTTGAACATTTGATTTGGAAAAATATAATTTTTACAGAAATGCAAATAGAAAATGTTTCGCAATAGATGTTTATTTCGCAAACCGTTAAGAGAGTCAGAGAGTAATCTATTGATTCTGCTTTTAAATTCTGAGGTGCATGCTGCCTGCGTTTTTAAATTGGGAGGCAAACATATTTTCTGATGCAGTTTGCCTGTCAGAAAAAATGGAATCTGATAATATTATTCTGAAACTTCCTATCTGAGACATTGTACATATAAAGTGAATTAACAGGTTTTACTATATTATAAAATATTTTCATATTTGAGACGAATGAATATTGCAATCTGGAAAGGACATATGTTGCCAATGTTTCTAAAATCCTTATGTGGGGAAAAGCAACAAAATAAATAGCAAAATGACAGCTTATATTACCTTTCCCGATTACTATTGACGCCAAATGTTGGGGTATAAATACATCTAGATTGATTTTTTCTTTATGTGCTTTCTGTAGCTTCAAATGCACTCGGACATAGTTACAAGTAGCTTTTCTGCATTGAATTGATTATATTTACTCACTGTTTTCAGTTGTGTTCTCATGGTTTAATACTATGCTAATATTAGTTTTTCCACACTGAAAAACTTACTACTTTTGGGCTGATCGTCGTGGTTGACTTCAGTGTAAGTCAGTGCTGCAGAGCCTCGTTTGTGCAATTCACGGTGTTATTTAAGTGATTGAAAATTGTTGGGTTCTCTTTCTGTGTGATTGGTTGATCATACCTCATTGACAAGGTACAGTTTACATTTTGAAATACCTGTCTCGCTCTCACTTTCTCTTGCGCTGATATATTTTAACAGGTTATAGAGTTGTGATTGTTCCAAGCATAAATCAAACCCGTTCCGCAGAGGCACCTAGAATGTTTGCGTCAAAAGCATGAGAGAAGGCCAACAATATGGATCACAGGTGCACAAGAGTTCACTCTCTAAGCAAATTGAATTTCTGGTAGTCATTTATAGGTACAAGCCTGCCCACTCGATTTATATTTAGGAATGCAAAGTATATGCATCAAATTTTATCGATGAATTAGCACCTATATACAAAACTGAAAAGCACTTATCCATGGATTTCGCATTGCATGTATGGAGACATGATTTTATGAAAGGAATTCATGCCGAAATATACCGATATAATAAAACAAGATTGTTTTTAGCCATCCCAGATGATCTTGAGACATAACCGTACCACTCCAGTTTGCGCTTTTTTACAGTGGTCAAGAGGTCTTCATTGGATCCGATGGCTCGTTGGATCCTGTCGTGGACTTCTTTGTTGGTTACATGGCCAATGTATGAGATGCCATAGATCTTGCGGTAGCATCTCATTTCGAAAGTTTGAATCCTTCTTTGTAGATCTGATGTGAGCGTCCATGTTTCACAAACATAAAGATAGATGGATATGACAATTGAGCCCATCATCCTTATTTTGGAACCAAAAGCAATGTTGGTACCATTCCATATTGGTCTCAACCTTGTTTTTGCTGCTGTTGTCTGGGCAATCCTGCAAAGTAGTTCTGGTTTGGAGCCCTCATGTGTGATAGTTGATCCCATGCACTTGAAGCTTGTGACTCTTTCTAGCTTCTGTCCACTGACCTTTATTTCTGCACTGATGCCATTGGTTTTGTTTGTCATCAGTTTGTTTTTTTTTCGGCGCTAATCTCCGTACCGTATGCTGTGGAGGTTGTGTCGAGGTGCTCAACCAAGTCAGTAAGGTCTTTTTCATCTCCTGCTAAACCATCAATATCATCTGCAAAGCGAAGGTTAGTGATTGTTCTTCCTCCGATACTGACAGCGCCTTTGTGGTCATGCAAGGCATCCTCCATGATCCTTTACAGGAAAATGTTGAAGAGTGTAGGTGACAGCATACATCTCTGTCTGACTCCAACTGTTGTTCGAAACCAATCTCCTCTGCTGCCATTGATGAGAACAGCACTGGTGGCGTTGTCATAGAAGCACTCAACAACCTGCACCAGGTTTGAGCTGATGTTGTACTTCCTCAAAGTTGCTCATAAGGCTGCATGCCATACCCTATCAAAGACCTTTTTGAAATCTATAAAGACGTGGTATAGATTCTGCTGATGCTGAAGGTATTTCTCGCAAAGGAGTCTGAGATTAAAGATTCGTTATGTGATGCTCCTTCCTGATCAGAAGCCTGCAAGCTCTTCAGCAATAATTTTCTCTCCTTGAGGCTTTAGTCTGTTGAGAATTATTTCCGCATGACTTTGCTCGGGTGACTGATCAAACTGTTGGTTCTGTAGTTTTGGCATAGCTGTAGGTTTCCTTTATTGAGGAGCACGATGACCAAGGATTAAGTCCATGTGGTGGGCCATTCTCCTGTCTGCCATATCTTGTTATAGATTGTTGTTAGGACTGTAACTATTTCTTCTCCTGCTTGAATGAGCTCTGCTGGTATGTTGTCGATTGCAGTTGATTTTCCTTTCTTTAGTGACCTAACTGCAATTTCTACTTCTTGACGAGGAAAGGGGGTTGTCATCAATATCTTCTGCCGAGGGCAATTTAGTACTTCTGGATCTCCTTGGGTCTTATGATTGTACAATTCTGAGCAGTATTCTTTCCATCGCTTGAGGATCTCTTTTTAATCTTCTGTGAGGCATTTTCCTGATTTGTCTGGAATGATAGTTTTCCATTGTTTATGGGTTGTGAGATCTTTCACCAGTTGATATGTCATTTTGCTGTCATTTCTACCCAGACTGTCCTCGATTTTGCAGCATTGTCACCTACTCACATATTATCAGCACAGTTTAGCTCTCTAATGTAGGGGTCACTTTCGCATCAAATGTTTTAAAACGTTGTTGTATATCAACTTTTCCTTGAAAGCTTTTTGCAACAAACCTTTGTAAAGTTGCATCAAATTCCATTAAAATTCAGTTGAATGAAACCCATATAAGCTGTTAGTGTGGGTCATAAACTAAAACTGAAAAATCTATCCCACTTGAACTAGTCACACTAATCTCCATCCAATTAAAAATGTATATGCTGTTTTCGAACATAATGCTTGATCTCTCTAAACAAATTAATCTTAATATATTCTATCTTTTTCAACCTAACATGAATACCAATGTCTCGCGTCAGTGTAGGATACGCATTTTTGCAACAGACATTTCTCATATTTATGTCTATTAAATAGACAGCTTAGATTCAGGTATTTTTGAACCAGTTTGGCAGATGTTTTGTGGGGATCTGGTATGTGTTTAAATTTAACAGCTTTCTTAAGATTGTTTTTCCAAATCTGAAAATGTAATACTACATTGTTTAACATTCAACTTGAATACCTTATTTTAAAAAAATAATAGACACATTGCTCGGGCTAAGATGCAAATATCTAGATCATGTTTGGAGATGTTCAGAGCCAGGTCCTACTGGGCTGACGTGTTCAATCTACCACTTCGTTATTTGATCACTTTTCAATAAATTATTTAACTTCTTTTCAGATTTTTCTCTATTGATAGAAAACACTGGAAGGTACGTCGAATTCAGACACATGTGAGGTCAGCTTGCTCAGGAAGAAATAATAGAATTTGAAGCTGGGTAATATTATAATGGCCATGGTCACTTAAGGAATACTGAGCTTGATGTTGGACTATAGCATCGTAATCTATCTGCACTAACGATATATTTACGTCAAACATGGACAATAACATCATGGTCATCATCAACTACGGTATACACACCTTGAAGTTGGACAACAGTATCATGGTCATCGTCACTTACGGTATACTGAACTTGAAGGTGGACAACAGCATCATGGTCATCTTCATATACGGCATACAGAAATTGAAGTTGGACAACAGTATCGTGGTCATCGTCACATACGGTAAACTGAGTTTGAAGTTGGATAATATTATTATGGTCAGCATCGTCACTTATAGTATACTGAGCTTGAAGTTGGACAATAGTATCGTGGTCATCGTCACTTACGGTATATAGAGCTTGAAGTTGGACAATAATATTATGGTCATTGTCACTTACGGTATACTGAGCTTGAAGATTGAAACTGTATCATATTCATCGTCACTTACGGTACGCTTAACTTGAATAATAAGAGTATTATTTTCGTCCTAAGATAAAGTGTGCTTATGTTGAAGATATTACGGTCCTCGTCAGATAAGGTCGCCTTAGCCTCTAAGATTTGAGGATGGACAATACTGTTATGGTCATCGTCAGATATGGTCCACTAAAGTTTCAAAGAAAACAGACATTTCTAACAGAACAGAACAGAACCTTTATTGTTTTTGAAATATAGGGTCACAGGCAGGCGGCATATGAGAACAACGTAACGCTTATATATATATATATATATATATATATATATATATATATATATATATATATATATATATACACACACACACACACACACACACACACACACACAGTGGTTGGGTGTATACGATATCTATTAACGTTCTGGGGTGTAAAACAGATGTTTTACAAAGTGTGCGTTACCATCGTTTTAATTATAACATAAGGTAAACAACACATTATGATAAACAATTTTTGTAACGTATTATGTATATTCACAAACACTCACGGATATATGTACATATTACTACACAGAACATCATTCATATGTATACCTGCACCCATACCCATGCCTATACCCATGCACACACTTACACACATACGCATATATATGCACCCGTACACAAACATTATGAGTGTGGATATACATATGTTGATATACGTACATTATTAAAATGCATATATAGTATATATATATATATATATATATATATATATATATATATATATATATATATATATATATATATATATATATATATATAAGTATATATATATATAATTCATTTATGTATTCCTTCTATAGCATCTGAAAGAGAAATCACTCTTTTAGTTGTTTTCAGTATTTAACTTGGGCTGCAATTATTTATTCGAATTATTATTCTCTTGAATTACAAAGTGGTCAGTAATATTCTCGGACAGAGGCATTAACTGGGAATTATAGTGAATACACGCAAGGACATCTTGGATTATATTATTGTGATTAATTGGAAGACTGTTAATACATCGTCACACTTCAGGCTATTGGCACATTAATACATTCAATACTACAGGCACATCAACGCCTTCAGGACAGGATCGTATTTCTAACAGAACTGGAATTTAATTCAAACTTTAAACATTAGTACTGGTGATACAATTTTTGGACTATTTTGGGATTTGATTAGCGTTACTGTAAATTATTATTTCCAATAAGTTGGGTATGTTCGAACCCCCAAATTTTACATTCGGACGGCAAAATGGGTAAAATTGTATGATCTAGCAGTTGCAACCGTAAGTCGATTGGAATGTGCAGATTGTTTATTCTTCAGAAAAGATAATACATGGCTTTTGCTTGTTCAACGTTGTTGTTTGTAGCTTTCAAAAATCGCCCATTTTCGAAAAAAATTCCTAACAATCTAAAATGGTATTTCTGCCCAGTTTAAAATTAAACCAGTCGCAATTACGTGCTGCAAAACGTAATATTTTCGTTTTTGTGAAATTGACTTTTACATTCCAAATTTTAGTGTACTAAAAAAAATTAAGGTTTTCTTGGAAAGAGTCAGTATCAGTTCAAAATATTACAGAGTCATCTGCATACAGTAAAATCAACTGTTTATGTACATTTTGGTGTCAGAACCTTTGTTTAGAATGCAATTCATATGCAGTTATTTTCTTGAAGGAAATATCCAGTTCGTTCAGAAACAGTGAGAATAGTATGAGCGAGAGATTTTCACCTTGCCAAACCCCACAATGAATTTGAAGAACATTTAGGTTGTTCTCCATCAAACATCACACAGGATTTGATATTTTGATATAATTTGAGAATATATTTTTTTTTTTAAATCCTTGCTATTTATATTGTTGTAATAACTTTCTCTAAAGACCCGTCAGCTAACTGAATCAAAATCTTTGCTAAAATTAATAACGAATCAAAATTATTTTATCCTTTTGTGTCCAAGGTTTCTGCTAATGCGTTGTAAAGAAAATATGTGACCTATTGTTGAGTACCCAGCACGAAATCCAGCTTGGTTTTCTGCTAATATGCTGCGATGGTTGAGAAAACGTTTAATCTGTGAGCACAGTTTAGCGGTACACAACTTACTAAACAGCTCAGAAAAGTAATCGGTCTGTAATTTTGGTGGGATATCCTCTACACTTAAAAACTGGTCTCATGAAGCATTCAAGTCATGATTACAGGGTAAGAACTGACTGAGTTAATATACTGCAAAAGAGCTATAGACAGACATGAGCAAATGTTTTCAAAAATAAAATTCACTTAGTATACTCTCATTCGAGGGGTTTTTCCAAGTTTTAGAACTTAAATACATTTCATGATTTGCTTCTTTTATTATCGGTGAATTTAATATTATCATCGTTGTCCGAATCCATATAATGATTATTAATATTACTGGAATTGTCTCCATCATTGTTCTCATTATAATCTTTAAAATAATCATATAGCATACCTAGTGTAATGCTGGAATTATCATGTTTAGTTTCAAAACTATTAATAATTTTCCAGACATCTCGCGGAGTTTAATTTTTCAGTTGTCTGAACTTTACCTGTATGCGGTAATTAGAAAATGTGAGAAATGTTTTTAAATATTGCACACATATAAACACACACAGAGAGGTACAGAACTTAGGAAGAAACGTTAAAAGGGACATGAAAGATAGCAAATGTCTCATCCAATATTACAAATAATCCGTTGGGAATATTCTTTGTAACAATCTCCTGAAACACCTGAATAATGAATGATGGACATTACAAGGAACTCAAACAATGCATCAAGTAAATAAACAATAAAAGAAAAGGCAGTTATATACATAAATAATATTTGCTTTCCTAAGATCTGAGTTGGGTGTTAACTTCAGTCACTTGCATTTTACAATGGATATACAAATTCAAGGTCTCTTAGAATTTGGCCGTCAAGTGGTGTCAAAACATGATTCCAATATTTCGTGTTACATCTTGTTATGGAGAAATAAAAATATAAACAAGTAGCATACAGTGCATATGTCCTCATCGAAAGTACACAATGAAGATATCTGAATGTAACCTTTGTGAGACAGCTGTAGTGTTACTGGACAGGCATTCAAAGTACACATAGAAGATATCTGAATGTTACCTTTGTGAGACAGCTGTAGCGTTACTGGACAGGCATTCAAAGTAATGAAGTTTCTTTTCTTTGTCTCAGGAAAGTGAAGAAAAATATTATCGTTGGTTCTGACTTTGAAGATACAGCCCTAAATGTTATACACTAGATGCCACCAAACTGGGAAACACATATGTACCAAATTCATCCCCATATGCTATGAACCTAAACAAAGAAAAATAAAACTTAGAAAAAGAAACATTGACGTGTGAGCGTGACCTCGACGATACGAATACAGATGTAGAATGCAAAGCATCATCCAGTGACGATATATAAGTACACAAAGTTTCATTGTTATATTATCAATAGTTCTTAACTTATAGTATTACGAACCTATGTTCTTAAACTAAGTAACAGAAAAGAGAGAAAACCAAAACGTTTTGCAAAATTTAACAAAAGTTTATTTCCCTAGAATACAAAGTGAAAATTTAAAAAGAACTTAAGTATTGTGAATTAAATCTCAAAAAGTCCAAAAAGTTATGTCACCAGTCCTAATGGATAAGGTTCCAATTAAATTCCAGCGGTGATCCAAAAACTCTTCGACTCTGAATGTGTTGATGTGATTGTAGTGGATTGTGACGTGGGGAAGTGCCTTCAGTCATGATGAATCACAGTAATACAATTCAAGTTGTCATTGTCTGAATTCACTATAATTCCAAGTTAATGTTTCTGTCCAAGAATATTATGGAACAACACTTTGTATTTCTAGTGAATAATAATTTGAATAAATAATTCCACCCAAATCAAATACTAAACACAACAACAAGAATGATTCTGCTATAGAAGCTAAAGCAATAATGAATAATTTCTCAAGTAAACAACATTATATAAAAAGCTAAAACACAAAAATAAAACAAGGATGAGGGTAAAAAATTCATTTCTAGAATATTCTAAGTTGTCAACAATACAAGATGTATTACTAAAATTATCATGGATAAAAACAATACTAATTAAATATACGTAACAACAGAGAAGAAGAGGAAATACGACTGAAACTTAAAATAATAACCTTTAACTATGACCTTGAAGATAATACCA
Organism: Megalonaias nervosa; assembly: GCA_016617855.1. Classification (NCBI taxonomy): domain Eukaryota; kingdom Metazoa; phylum Mollusca; class Bivalvia; order Unionida; family Unionidae; genus Megalonaias; species Megalonaias nervosa. Next base: position 54,291 of record JAECUM010003112.1, on the reverse strand, counting down.
CATATATTGTTCACAAACAAAGTTTCATACATTCATCTTAAATAGCTATAAAGTTACTGGCTGGAAAGGAAAGTGTGATGGATAAATGAAAGTACTAACCAGTGACCTTGACCTTAAATATGTGGTCTCAAATGTGGTTAAGTGGAACACTTTCTAATGGCGGTATTAAAACATACCATGCTTCATTGTTTCACCTCAGATGGCTCTAACATTATAGACTGTAAGAACAGTGTCACGAAAACCTTAAAATATTGACCCTTTTGACCTTGGTTTTGAAGACAGCACATCAACCAACACTGAATGTGATAGGTGACACACATGCTAAAAGGAGGGAAAAGGGTTACTTGAACTAGTGTTACCTTAACAAACAAACAAGCATTTATGAGCTACTTATATGTACGAATATGTTAAGAGAACTTGGACACTCTGAACTCTGCAGCAATGTGCACAACAAGGACGTTTAGTGATGGATATTTCCGTGGATTGTACCTGACTGAAAACCTGATTCCAACATGCGCAATCTCTCTCTCTCTCTCTCTCTCTCTATATATATATGTATATATATATATATATATATATATATATATATATATATATATATATATATAACGAAAGATCAGAAAAATATCCATGCTTTCTTCCTTCTAGCGCTTTCGCATCATCTTTACGGATGATCTTCTGTTAAACTATTTTTCTATTCCCTATCCGGCTCATGGACAGATTCATATATATATATATATATATATATATATATATATATATATATATATATATATATATAACATATATATATATACTGTGATTTGAGTATCAACCTCCCAATAAGAAAATACATTCAAAATATATTAATTTATCGTATATACAGCAGGTAAAGCAATCAAGTATACAGCTAATATACAGTTTTCAATCATAATTAATAAATAACATAAGGATTTTGCGCGTCATTTAGAACTTCTTTTTATGTTTTGTTCAATGAAATAATATCCAGCAATAAGGCATTATATTATATTATCTCTTGAATGCAGTAGAGCCAGTTTTTGACTAGTCTAGCAAAATGAGCACATCTTTCTAAGATAAGATTTCATAGGTACAGCTAAATAGAAAAGGAAGTGGGTATCCGATATTAAGTTTCTGAATGTTATCAATATTGTTGCAAATGGAAAATGGCAAGAAAAACCAAACAATGTTGTGATGAAATTCTTTTCTCACTTCCTCAGAAGCACGTGAGAAACAAAGAAGGAAGCCTACTTTAAAATAGACATGATACGCTCTATCCAACATATTATAATATTCTACATGTAACGCTCTATATGTCATGTATGAGGTAGTAAATGTCATGAAAAAAAAAAAAAATACCGGAGAAAACCTAATGACCATTTTACACATGTGCTCGTGAACAAAGAGGTGCAGAGCTGACTTGAGTCAAGGTCAAATACAATTATAAACCATACGATTTCACAATGGTTGGTGAAAAATGTTAACTTCTGACTGGAAAACAAGAAAAGTTGGAAAGTACGACCATTCAATAACACCATTTTTGGCAAACAACAAGTGTTCCAAGAAAGCAAATTTTTTTTCTTCATATAATTTCTTCCCAAACTCTATGCTGTTGATAATTATCATTACGTGCCAAATCACATTATACAATATCCTGTGGCCTGCCTCGTTTGGACATGGAATGAATAATAAATCATAGGTTGTATAATTACCGGCCGAGTACGATATACAATATTGCATTAATAATATGAAATAAAAATAGAACCATGGCCATTGATTTTAAATCGGCTGCTCTGCAACAGGGAGCTTGGAGATAAACTAAACCTATTATGATTAGGAGCCACGTCAATTACCTAATACATATTACCTAATAGTATATTTAAATTTTTGATGATATAGTTGATGTTGCGTGTAAATAGTACTTCCTGTGTAACACAAATGCCTATATAGTGATTCTGTACGCCTTATCTAATTTGTCATAGGTAAAATAGGCAACGGATCCACCCAACCATGTATTGTCTACAATAAGTAGCCGTACTACCTTATAAGTCTGTATCATTTTTCATACCTACTCCACAATGCTCTGTTGCACAGCTGATACATCTGACAAGTACATGGCTAAAACAGTGTTTACAATATAAACGTGAGTGTCATTGTGTTGACACATTCTATTTTTGGCCTAGATCTTTTATTTCAGCTCCAAGATACAAGCAGTACTAGAAAATAAACATACTTACAAAAGACTATTTTAGTAGTAAATATATAATGTATGCATAAAATTGGTTTATCAGTATACCCCCCTCAAAAATAAGGGGGGGGGGAGCCATGGGAAACAATGCATCACCCCTGGCTGCCTGCTTAACCAATCCCTGCAAGATGGAACATAAATATTCTCGCCTTTGTCCCAACATGGCCACTTATTCTACTTGAATGAGTCAATCAACATTTCTCTCTCAAACACACCTGCCACAATGGGCACTTTCATTTCTGTGCTTGGGATTGTCATATTGTCTTGTGGATGAACTATTTTTTGTTCATGTGGACGTCGTCTGAAAAAAGAAGAAATCTCCACACAGGCTGCCACGGATGATGAAGGAGCATAGCTGATCGCCTGTCTTTGAATTTATTACTTCGAGTATGACAATTTTCATTGAAGCGTTCAGTTGCTATCAAGTCGCCATGAAATATGGTGGTAATACTAATATAATTCCAGCAATTCCAACAATATTACTTTCTGTTTCCAAATAAATGTAATCAATTACTTCATTATTACCGTTGTTTAAATGGATATTGCTGAGAAGATATCAGCTTACAATATTGTGTGCTAAGTTTCCTCTGAGTCCTTGCTGTTTTAAAACATACATGCCCATTTATTATCTTTGATTCATTAAGTTTTCGTACTGAATTGTCAATGTTTTATAACAATTGGAGAGGAGAATTTCAACGTAATTTTCATTGTGAAGTTATTAATACCGACAAAGGACCCTTTTTTTTAAATGAAGTATCTTACGGTAAAAAGGGGAATTACTTTCATAAACTACCACCTCCCACCCTTCTCCACTGTAAGAAATATTTGACTGGAACACTGGGAGTAATCATATAAAAGAGTTATGCGATCTGGTGAGTCGTCTGTGACCTAAGATAATTTTTCAAAGGAAAACAACACTGTGCCAATGGAAAGAAATGCACAATAGACACTACAATTCATGCCAATTTGAAAATTAGAAAATCCAGACTATTAAGGAATAACAAATACCATGCTATATTAAATAATTTTTAAATACTTCTACATCACAGACTTATCTGAATCAGCATTGAATTAACTATCGTTTATTATGAAGTGGCAAGGTATTAAATTTCTAGGTATTAAGTCACCGCGCGTAGGTAATAATAAGGGAGATTACTTCTACGATGACTGTGATTATGCCTTCAAGGATTACGACCCAAACACACCCTGCAGGAAAAATCAGGCGTGGTGTGTGATTCGTAATTCAGACGAGATTAAAAAAAAAAAAGAACAGGTTCTTTGAGGATTATTTACATTGTGAGCTGAATATAATTTCACGCAATAATCAATTCAGGCATGACAAATATCTTTAATGAAAAGGAAAATCCTGTACACAAAATCTGTTTTGTATAAAGGATTGAATGTCTTGAATGGCAGTCAATTTCAGTTTGAGAGCGACTAATCAACTGATAGGTTCAGAAAATGGCACTTAGGGTGTGAGACGAAATTCTTGCAAAATCAGCCTTGATTACGTCTGATGGCTATTAACTTAAATTTTACAGCGACGAATAAATATTTATAGGTTTAGTAGATACCGCCTAGTATGTGACATGCAACTTTGAAGAATAAAACTAATAGGGCTAAAAACATTGTGGTACTAACAGTTGCGGTATAATTAATACATTCCAAAAATTGGTGAAATTAGTTGCTATTTCATATTTATTTTTTATTAGCAAAATACTGAGTCAAAATCTTTTATTTACTTACATTAATTTTCCTCGAACAAACAACAATATAGGTAGGCCTACGATTCACTTTATCATAATCTGTAAAAAAAAAAACGTTTTGAATTTCGCATCAAACAAACTTTAGGTAATTCGTCTTTTCTAATATTTTGTTGAACCTACGCCACCTAAAACGTTAGAATCGTCCAAGAACCATTGCAATTACAGACAAGATGAATAATGATGATAATAATGCGAGAACAACTAAGGAAGATTACTATGTTTTAACTCCTTTCGTTCTGCGATATATCAACGGATGCACAGAAAAAGAATAGCTAGGCTGAATCAAAGAAGTTATGAGATTTGTGTTTCAGGTACTCATGTATAAATCAGACCTATCGTCATACGGTATGTTTTGACAGTGCAAGACACATCAAGAAAAGCCATGGAGAAAATAACAATAATAATAGTAGACAATGTTAGAGTAGTGATGACAATGTAATGTCTAGATGTTAGGTGCTAGGTGAAGATAGATTACACCGCAATTGGTGTAGGGACATTTTGTCACCAAGGAAAGGGGATTTGAAACTGTAACATGTTTGGGATATAATGATAACTTCAAAAGATCAAAGATTAAATCCATTCTATTCTCTCTTTCAGTCCAACGATCAACAATAATGTAGTGGCGTTTATAGCAAAATATGAAAAACAATGTGTAAAACTGAGAAGAAAGATGAGTAATGATAATAAAGTGATACCAATGCGGTTAACCATAGCATAGTATCAAGGATGATTTAGAAAACATAAAAGAGACAAATGAATTCGACAGCAAAGAAAAAGTTATTGCTGACCACATTAGAATTACAAAAGCAAATTTATTTTTATTTACTTTTTATTTTTGTTATAAGTGGCCGGTGTTGGTGTCGTGGTTTATTTTTCTCATGTAATCTAATAGAAAACTTATCAGTACACAGTAATACCACATTCTTAGCTATTACTATAAAGCACCCACTTCTGCTTTTGAATAACCGATTGCGGCAATAATTTCAGGTATAGCATAAATTGCCTTTTTCCTCCATTGAAGTTAATGATTTCAGCAGTACTAGGTGACGGTACAGCCTCTCACTGGATCACTAACGTTTGTATGGAAATAAAAAAAGGGTTTTCTTCCTTACAAGTTCAAGATTCCCATCATAAGGCCTGTGGGTCGCTGACTTTTTGCAGATCGTTATTTGTACTCATCATAAGGCCTGTGGGCCATTGACATTGCAGGTCCTTCTTTGTACTCTACAGGTTGCAATGAATAATCTTCTAAAACGAATACCCTGTGGATCAACAGTCCACCTAGCCTCTCTAATTATTTGGTCTTTGATGTGGCCTCTCTAGGGAAGCAACATTGCAGCGGTTGTGTAGTATCCACCAAAAGGAAGCTCAGTAGTCAATTATTTTTAATTCTTGATCAAGCCCAGTTTGCAACGGCAGATTCGAATGAAACAGTGGTTTCGTCCACTGACCCATTGAAGACCTCTGTCTGAGGGTATTTTGCGAGTCGTCCCGGGTAATCGAAGACCTTTTCCCATTTGTCTACGAGGTACTATGCGGCCTCCCATGGCCTAATGAGCCGTCCTAGAAGATTCGGACGACCCCTAACGCAAGCTGCTTTGGGCTAAGGCCAACATTAACTTCGTGATAGGACATTATTATTTGAAAACTTAGCAGGTTTAATTACTACACTACGACTCTACGAGTTCTATATAGGTCGTCAAGGACCATCATTTGACGACCTCCAACTACAGACTCTTGACAGAGAGGATCACATCATAGTATTTGTAACCGCACCTACACGTGCACGAAGGTACATGTCGACCACAGCCTGCCTAAATAACTCCAGGTGTTGTAATGAAAAGTAATAAATCAGATACGATATGCGAAAGTCATGCTGGGAAATCGAGCCGGTATTTTCAATACCCAATTGTACTCTGGTCGTATTTGTGAAATCCTGTCAATTGCCTCTCCAACGTTTTTGTTCAAGTGCATGTATATCTTTTGCGATCACACGAGCTTCGTCTTCAATATATCCATCGTCTTCTTGGTTTCCTAAAATCGCCTCTGGCAAGCGCACAAAATATAGTCTCCATAGTTTCCCTCGTAGCTTTCTTGATATTTTTATGTGTTTGTCTGTCTTAACAACAGGACCTGGGTCTTTTTCTGTTCCCATTATCGTTACTACAACTTTCTTTACCTCTTCTGCGCTTTCGCTCATAGGTTAGAGTAGTGACGCAGACGTTTGTTCAAAGCCTTCTGTGAGATCTTCCCCTGCAGACTGTCTCAGCTGTAACACATCTTTGACACGTTTGCGGTAGGCTATCAACATTATGAATCATTTCCTGGTGTTCTCAAGAGCAGTTTTTTAGCATTGCTCCCGATATTCTGCTATGATATCACAGGCAGGTTTAGACATTACATTTATCATTTATCGTTTAAATTGCCATGTCAAGACCCGTCCAATGTTTTCCGGAAATTCTGGTCAAGTCAATAGTGAAAAAACTATACGGGTCCTGTGTGACCTCCGTGAACACATTCCGAAACTCATCCCACGAGTGGTTAGCAGCACACCAGGTCCAATAAATGTGTGTCCTAGATTAGTTTAGGCTTGTGTGCGTATTGTTGTGTTACAAAGATCGTGTCTGTTTTTTGTGTTGACCTGGTCCAAGTGGAGACCTAACCTGGAACTATTAGGCCAACTCTCACAATCTAAAATAATACGAGGTTGAATCTCGTAGGCAGGGAAACCATCTTGGTCTCGCGTCGGCGATAACGCTGCAAATACACAACCTCCGGCAATCACGGTCAATATGGATACGAACACAGTGGGCTGGGGAGCAAGTCTCCTACCATAATAGAGTGTGCCCCCCCTTCATTATTTACATATCAACATCATCAAGATTTTGAGAGCTTTTCATTGATAGCTGGCGAAAGTGAATGGAGTTCACTTTCTGTCCGATAACTTTACCGTGGTTACTCATCTCAAACAACAAGCGGAACACGTACTCAGACCTTTGTATTCTTGTTTGGGGTTTTCTAAAGTGGTGTCCTCATCAACAACCCATATTTAAGTATACATTTACTTAGCTGACTAAGGTATGGGCAGACTCGTGCTTATGCAAGAAAGAAATAATGTAAACGGAATAGTCCCTTCGTCCCCCAGTTTTCACTCAAAAGACACTGGATTGGATCGTCCTATTATGGACCTATTGATGACAAAGTGGAATACCAAGAAATCAGCCTTCGTCTCCCCAGTCCTGGACACAAAAGGCCGAATAATCGATGCTCTTTCTTTACACTGGACAGGCCTAATGTATATAATTCTCCAATACCTCTGACCCGGAAGGGGATACATGAATCAGCGAATCTCCTCATCCTGACTACCACACTTGATTGCAAAATATTTTTTTCAATTTCATCAATTGCAACAGAATCGCCAGAATTGAGATATTCCCCCATTTAAAGTAAGAAACCACGACGGCAGGTGCTTCAATCTAACCAAGATATACTGAACCTGTACGTCTCGATCTTATTAAATACGCCATTAAGAACCAACAGTTCTCACACAAACGATAGAAAATCCTACAAGTGAGATGGCCATCCATCTTAGAGGCGAACGAAGGCAATGGAATATAATCTCAATGGAGCGCACACGAGCACTTTATACCAATTTAGGCATCCATACCTCACTTGCTAACTACCTATGACTCTCCGATGAGAAACAACACCAATCACATTTAAACCTACCGTTCCACAATCACTTGCATACTGTAATACCATGGAAGACAGGATATCAAACAAACGAAAGACCTATCTGATCTTTTATTCGCTTGGATTCTACCTGGCCAATGACATTGGACCCTTGCCCAAGTCGAAGTTATCATGGGCATTAACCTGGCGGAACAAGACACAATCTGAACTATACTCAAGAGCTTACTGATTTGATCTATCTTATAAGTCCTGCTTCCTCACTACTTTAGCAGTTGGCAGGCAAAATCAGCAATATATTTCTTATTGGTGGACCCATCTCCTTGTCGTTCCACTGCAATGGATTAATATTGCTCATGAAACCCCCTGCTTCTGTTCATGAAGAATTAGATATTAGTAATAATTCCCGTCTATTCTGGACACTTCATCTCAAGGTCATCGACAGGACCCAGGGCGAGCTCTTAGGTTGTGTCTCAGGAATATCGAGTCGTTGCATCGTGGGGAATCTTGCCTCATTATAGCTTCATGAGGGGAAGGATGATATATCAACATAGACATTTTCATCCTGAATAACGTGGGTCATCTGTCCTGCATATCAGACTAAACCCACACAAATGAATTTGCTCCGCATATGGGCTCACGAAGTTAGGAAAGTCAGCACAATCACTGCATATGAGTAAACTGTTCTCTATCTGTATTCATGCCGTGTGATGGAGATCCAAGCAAACTTCACAAGTTCTTATCTGAGATTTCTCATCCTAAAAAGCTCAAGTCGATCGGGAGGAACCTCTACCCATGGCACATGTTATCCTTACATATCATTCTACAGCTGCACAGACAAGGTTTATGACTTCAGCCTGATTTGTAGGAGGAAAGTTTTCCCTTTTGAAGCCACTTCCTGACAGATGTTTTTTGTTCCCAGTGGAGTTATCTAGAAACTGTATCACATACCTTAGGAGACTGGAGATGGTCCCTCCAGGGTCGGGGATGTATTTCATTCCAACTCTTACCTATTCTCCTATGGTATTATGATTAGGTAACGTATTTGAAGAAGAAACCAATTTTCCTGGTAAAATGTTTCTTTGAGAATACTTACCTAATCATGATACACATACACCATACCAGCCTTCCTGCAGTTGGATCCACACAGAGTAGTAACTGATATATTCACAGGATTTGGCATCAATCCCAATACCAATGGGATAATACTCTGCCCAAGCTCCACCTAGAGGGGCAGATAACTTTTAGGTTTTATAAGCTAAAAATGTTATCTAGGAGGGCTGGATTTGTAAGGTTGTAGTAGTTCTCCTAAGATAATACCAAGATCATAATATGCTAAGTTTGGTTCATCCATGTTTCTAAGCTGTTAAGCTGGCATAATTTAATATATTTTTCAGATTGATACACAATTTGGGTTTGATATATTTGATATATATCCATTCATATTGGTTTGTGTTATCACACTCCATAAATAACCATATACAAAATCTTAAGTCAAGAGTTTTGACCCTGACATCAATGTTTGAGTCCTGACTATCATGTTGTAACAAGAAATTATGAAGTCTGGTCAGTATGCATTGGTAGATTTGATTTGTGTTGATTGAAGTACAGAAATGCAAGCAGTAATTTTTTGCATGACCTCAAAGTCAATAAAGTCTGGTCTCAAAACCTGTTCACAATAGCCTGGAACATTTTGGTGATAGGATTTGTAAATTATTATTCAGGAGCAATTACGTGTTACAAGATACATTTAAGCAAAACTTCAATATCAATCACATCACTCATTCCTTAGTAACTGATACCAAGATGTTTGAGATGGTTAATTTGGCTATATTCTAGATGCTAAATAAGTGCCTTTTTCTTTCTGGACCAGCTACATGCAGTCTAAGTGCTAACCCAACATGGAGACAAAATATATGTTAAGGGAAAGAAGCCATAAGAAGATTTTCATGATGGTCAGCAAGGTGGCCATTCTGGAGGTTAGATAAGTTTAATTTTAACATAGGACCAACTACATAGTGTTTTAATGAAAACTAGATGTCAAAGAAGCAACCATCGATTGAAGAAGAGTAACCAAGTCTCAATTTTCAAGGTGGCCACTGTAAGGGCCAAATAGGGAGGTCATATCCACATCATTTTTTTTATTCAATACCAACTTCATACCATCTGTTCATGACAAGCAGTGATAAAAGATTTTAAAGTTGGCAACTATAGTGACCATGTAGGATATCAAAACAGTACATGTTTTGCTCAAGACCATCTACTTGTTATAAGAATCAAGAGTGCAAAAGCCCATACTGAATTGACTACCCATAAAGGAAGAGTAGCAATAACAAATAACATGGTTTCTAAGACAGCCATGTGTTCAGTGTACTTTTGATGTCAGTTTCATTAATTACCATCTGCATGTGATAAGAAATCTTTCATTGATAATTACATGTTATTATCAAATTAATTGATAAATAGGAGCAGGAATAAAATAAATTTCAATATGGTGGCCATGTTGGAAGTCAGTTTGGTACCATTTGTATTTAAATTTATGTACATGTCATAAAAATGCTTGTAATGAAAATCTCATTTCTAGAATGCCATTCATTTTTGAACAGTGTCAATCACAAAATTTCTAAAATGTCCACCATGATTGTCATGCTGGATGTCAGATTAATGCTATTTGCATATAGGAAATCTGCATGTCCCAAGTATGTCTTTTAATGAAAAACCCACTTTGATATGATCATCAGTTTAGGATGAATAGTGATATAATTTCAAGATGGTAATTGTGCTGACTATATTGGATGTACAAGGGACACAGTTTACTTTTAAAATCAACCTGATCTAAGGATGAAATGGCATGATAAAGTTTATGGCTGACTTCACTAAGTTCTGGACCAGTAGTAATGGCAAACAACTGCTTATCAATGATGTATGATGGCTGATAGGCCTCTAGAGAGGACTGTGGGGAGCTACCATAGCTCTGTCGATGAAAGACCAAACTTATAATCCAAAGGTCTCAGGTTCAATAACAAAATGGCCAGCCTGGGTTGGCTGCCTCAGTGTGTCTTTAGGAAAGGGACTCAGCTCCCATTTCCCCAGCACACTGTCCAGTAGTGTTCAAAACTGGTGTTGGGATGAATTACAGTTTTAGACAAACAACACTTTAATTTCAGTTTTACAAAGTATATTTGCATCTTTTTTCTACAAAGAAAACAATGGTAAATACAATGTTTTATTCAGTAAAAAACCATGTAAAAAAACTCAGCTAGATACAAATCATTTTCAAGTTAACTGCAGAAAAAGAGGAATATGCAAAAAGAACCCCATATATTTTCATTATTGTTAGAGCTAGAATCACTTAAAACTGACTATACTAAAGCAAACTCTACTTTAATTCTTTTCAAAAGCAAAAACAAGAAAACGAATATCTTCATAACACTCAGGAAAACGAGTATGCCAGAAGTAAATTCTATTCAAATTGTATATCATGATTGTCTATGCAGAAAGATCCATTCACTTACTCTGAAAACATAACAAATCAAAAAAGAAAAAGAAAAACAAAACAAAACCCCATAAAAAACACCAGTTATATGCAGTCAAGTTTGTAAAATAAAATGACAAATATAACTAAACAGCAGACCTGTTGATACAAACAGTGCAAGAAATCTTCTTGAAATTTGTGAATATAAATAGTAATAAATATGTTCATATATATATATATATATATATATATATATATATATATATATATATATATGCATATTTATTATTATTTACATTCAATATTTATATATTATATCAATATGAATCTGAAATGTGTGATTATGCCATAACTGTATATTGATTTTTCAATCTTTGGACAAGCGAGTTTGAAAAAGCAGGACCTGAGAGTTTTCAAAAAGAACATCCAAATAAAATAATTATATATAACAAAGAGATGAATATAATCTAGTCTGTTTAATTTGTAGAAGTTCATTGACTTAATATTTTCTGTCACTGTTAGCTGGTAAAAACTATTAGCCAATAGCCATTAATACTGTTAAAACATGTACTTAAATTTACAAATGTACAGCTTGATATTTATCTTTTGTTGTTTAATTTCTGATCAGACATTATGATGGGTTGTCCCAGTAAAATATGTATGGGACCCATGAAAGACTTTTTCAATGTGGATTAGTCACATGTACATGCAATTTGGAATTTTGTATCATTTTCATGTGAATTCTGTGAGAAACCAGAATACCTGGCATACATTTGTTAAAAAGTGCCTTCCCTGGGCACCTATATATGTATGTTTAAATGGGAAACCCCTAAGTCATTTTTATACTATCATGTAAATTTCAGCTGCTTTCATGCATGTGATTTTGTTACATCAGCTATTACTAAACATTCAAAATTGCAAGGCTGCTGAGTAAAGATTTAGTGCATGAAAATGATGAAAGGAAATAAGTCCTAACACCTGCATGCTTTATTTATTTGTATATCTACAGATGAAGTGAAATACCTGTCTTAAAGTAAGTCCTAACACCTGCATGCTTTATTTATTTGTATATCTACATATGAAGTGTCATACCTGTCTTAAAGTAAATCCTAACCCCTGCATGTTTTATTTATTTGTATATTTACAGATGAACACTGTCTTAAAGTAATCAATAACTTCATTACTGAATAAAAATCCAAACTGTCCAATCATTCTGCAACATATATTTGTAATAAATAAAATAACTATTATGCACTGACGCTCTACAACAATTATCTCAAGTGTCTTCCTTCACAAAAAGCTTCTGGCAAGTCAAATTGTTGGCTCAGAAAGACCATCATTACAGTCCCTTGTTGAAGTAGACAACTTGGGGTGGGCTTGGAAGAGCCATCAGTTTCTCGCGCACCTCAGGTTCCAGTTTTCTCACAGCCATGGAGCTGAAATAGGCAGAAAAAATCCCAACACAAAATGTGTCATTTACACTATTTTTATGGGGTAAACATTTCATAAATTTCATGTCTGCTACAAGCTATGCAATTATAGATCCAGTAAATTCTTATGTGCCAATGAATATCATTTATCACAAACCACAAAAATTTATATGTACACAAATATGTGAATTCATTGTAATAGTCAAAGCATATTGATAAGGAAGTGAGATCTTTCTCATCATCACAACTTCAATGAATGAAACTAACTCTTTCTCTTTCTGTCTGTCTGTCTGTCTGTCTGTCTCTGTCTCTCTCTCTGTCTCTCTCTCTCTCTCTATATATATATATATTTATTTAGTGGAAGCGGATCTGAATAAATGTCTTGTGACCAGATAAATATTTTCTTAATTAATTACTATAGAAGCAACAGAATGGCAAAATGGCCAAAGTAATGAAAATGATTAAAAAATGGATATATATCATTTTCATGACTGTGTAAATTAACAATAAATTGTGTTTGAAAATATACTAAAATTTAAAATATAATTCACAAGTTTTTATTGGGAAACATGATCTTTAAGAAGCCAGAGTACCTGGAGAAAAAAATAACCAGCATGAGAATATGTTTTATTTGCCTGTAGTGGATTGAGGTCATGTGACTGAAAGGTTCCTGATAATTATTTATCAACTATCTTATCTCTTTTTCCAGCATATTTATATAAATATAAATTTGGTGCCATTTAAATTTAGGAAGATATTATGTCAAACAAGCACTAGTGCAACATATAAATGTATTCACTTCACAAAAATCTTCATTTGTACTAAGTTAATATATCAACCAGAAATGTGTTCCTGCAGGGCAAAGTTCAAAGTCAAGCAAGGGACAGGTCCATAGTGTTTCACAGGAAAAGTGCAAAACTCAAACCTTATCTTGGTTTGCATTATATCAAGCCCCAATCCAAATTTGGTTTCAATTAATGAATTATTTCAAAATTTACTGAGTGGAACTGAATGGCAATGTGCTAAGTCAAACAGTAGTCATATCTTATAAAAGTGTGAAAATTTACCTTCACCCACATCCTCTAAATGTATCATTTCAAATTTGATTTGAATCCTAACTGGATCCACCAAAGGTAACTGAGGAGGAGCAAAATGAAAAGTTTAAAGTGAACAGGAGCCATAATTCCACAGAATATTGAAAGGAAAGATGTCAAAATTAAACTTTGACTTACATATTCTCAATGTAAGGCATCATACCAAATTCAGTTTAAATCTAAGAATTCATCAGAAAGTTACTGAGCATAAATGAATCTGTATCAGACATAATGTGATGGTCAGAAATGAATAACACCATGCACCCTGTCAATGGATAACACTATGTGCCCTATCAATGGATAACACTATGTGCCCTGCCAATAGATAACACTATGTGCCCTGTCAATAGATAACACTATGTGCCCTGTCAATGGATAAAACTATGTGCCATGTCAATAGATAACATTATGTGCCCTGTCAATAGATATATCAGGGCCATACAAATAATGTGAAGCACTAACTTTCATGAATGCTAACTTCACAGGATATTTCATTACATGCTGAATAATTTGTACAAGTTGCAAGGTTTTAGCATGGGAGAGAAAAACTGATTATTTAGCATGGGAAAGAAAAACTGATTATTTGGCATGGGAGAGAAAAACTGATCATTTAGCAAGGGAGAGAAAAACTGATTATTTAGCATGGAAGAGAAAAACTGATCATTTAGCATGGGAGTGAAAAGCTGATTATTTATCATGGTAGAGAAAAACTAATTACTTAGCATTGGAGGCAAAACTGATTATTTAGTATGGGAGACAAAAACTGATTATATAGCATGGGAGAGAAAACAAATTACTTAGCATGGGAGACAAAACTGATCATTTAGCATAGGAGAGAAAACTGATTATTTAGCATGAGAGAGAAAAGATGATTATTTAGCATGGGAGAGAAAAACTGATCAGTTAGCATGTGAGAGAAAAACTAATTAATTAGCATGGGAGAAAAAATTATTATTTAGCATGGGAGACAAAAATATTATTCAAGAAGAGTAGCTAATATTTTGTCAAAAGTTAGAAAGAAACTTACATTCTTTTCTTATATCATGCATGAATGAGATAATCAGGGATTATCTGGAAGTAACTATACAGTTTACGCTTGAAGTAACAATGATACAAATCTATTTCCAAAACAAATAGGAATGACATGTAACAATGATAGTAATCTATTGCTACAACCTATAGGAATATCATGTAACAACAATACAAATCTATTGCCAAAACCTATAGGAATGTCATGTAACAATGATAAAACTATATTGCAAAAACTAATAGGAATGTCATGAAACAATAATACAAATCTACTGCCAAAATCCTAGAGGAATGTCATGTAACAATGATGCAAATCTATTGCCACAACTAATAGGAATGTCATGTAACAATGATACAAATCTATTGCCAAAACCTATAGGAATGTCATGCAACAATGATACAAATCCATTGCCAAAACCTATAGGAATGTCAAGTAACAATGATACAAATCTACTACCAAAACTAATAGGACTGTCATGTAATAATGATACAAATCTAATGCCTAAAACCAAGAGGAATGTCATATAACAATGATACAAATATATTGCCCAAACCTAGAGGAATGTCATGTAATAATGATACAAATCTATTTTGAAAACCAAGAGGAATGTTATATAACAATGATATAAATCTACTGCCAAAACTAATAGGAATATCTTGTAACAATGATACAAATCTATTGCCAGAACCTTGAGGAAAACCATGTACAAATGGTACAAATCTACTGCCAAACTAATCTGAATGTCATGTAACTATGATACAAACCTATTGCCAAAACTAATAGGAATGTCATGTAACAAAGATACAAATCTAATGCCAAAACCTAGAGGAATGTCATTTAACAATGATACAAATCTATTGCCAAAACCTAGAAGAATGTCATGTAACAATGATGCAAATCTACTGCCAAAACCTAGAGGAATGTCATGTAACAATGATACAAATTTATTGCCTAAACCTAGAGGAATGTCATGTAACAATGATACAAATCTACTGCCAAAACCTAGAGGAATGTCATGTAACAATGATACAAATCTATTGCCAAAACCTAGAAGAATGTCATGTAACAATGATACAAATATATTGCCAAAACCTAGAAGAATGTCATGAAACAATGATACACATCTATTGCCAAAACCAAGAGGAATGTCATGTAACATGATACAAATCTACTGCAAAAACTAATAGGAATTTCATGAAACAATGATAAACATCTATTGCCAAAACCTAGAGGAATGTCATGTAACAATGATACAAATCTATTGCCAAACTAATCTGAATGTCATGTAACAATGATACATATCTACTGTCAAAACCTAGAGGAATGTCATGTAACAATGATACAAATATATTGCCCAAACTTAGAGGAATGTCATATAAGAATGATACAAATCTATTGCCAAAATCGAGAGGAATGTCAAGCAACAATGATACAAATCTATTGCCAAAACCTAGAGGAATGTCATGAAACAATGATACAAATCTATTGCCAAAACCTACAGGAATGTCATGAAACAATGATACAAATCTATTGCCAAAACCAAAAGGAATGTCATGTAACAATGACACAAATCTATTCACAAAACTTAGAGGAATGTCATTTAACAGTGATACAAATCTATTGCCACAACCTAGAGGAATGTCATGTAACAATGATACAAATCTATTGCTAAAACCTAGAAGAATGTCATGTACCAATGACAGAAATCTATCCCCACAACCTAGAGGAATGTCATGTAACAATGATACAAATCTACTGCCAAAACCTAGAGGAAATGTCATTTAACAATGATACAAATATATCGCCCAAACCTAGAGGAATGTCATGTAAGAATGAAACAAATCTATTGCCAAAACCTAGAGGAATGTCATGTAACAATAATACAAATCTATTGCCAAAACCTAGAGGAATGTCATGTAACAATGATACAAATCTATTGCCAAAATGTAGAGAAATGTCATATAACAATGGTACAAATCTATTGCCAAAACCAAAAGGAATGTCATGTAACAATGACACAAATCTATTCACAAAACTTAGAGGAATGTCATGTACCAATGACAGAAATCTATCCCCACAACCTAGAGGAATGTCATGTAACAATGATACAAATCTACTGCCAAAACCTAGAGGAAATGTCATTTAACAATGATACAAATCTACTGCCAAAACCTAGAGGAATGTTATGTAACAATGATACAAATCTATTGCCAAAACCTAGAGGAATGTCATGTAACAATGATACAAATCTATTGCCTAAACCTAGAGGAATGTCATGTAACAATGTTACAAATCTACTGCCAAAACCTAGAGGAATGTCATGTAACAATGATACAAATCTATTGCCAAAACCTAGAGGAATGTCATGTAACAATGATACAAATATATTGCCAAAACCTAGAAGAATGTCATGAAACAATGATACACATCTATTGCCAAAACCAAGAAGAATGTCATGTAACATGATACAAATCTACTGCAAAAACTAATAGGAATTTCATGAAACAATGATAAAAATCTATTGCCAAAACCTAGAGGAATGTCATGTAACAATGATACAAATCTATTGCCAAACTAATCTGAATGTCATGTAACAATGATACATATCTACTGTCAAAACCTAGAGGAATGTCATGTAACAATGATACAAATCTATTGCCAAAACCTAGAAGAATGTCATGTAACAATGATGCAAATCTACTGCCAAAACCTAGAAGAATGTCATGTAACAATGATACAAATCTATTGCCAAAACCTAGAGGAATGTTATGTAACAATGATACAAATTTATTGCCTAAACCTAGAGGAATGTCATGTAACAATGATACAAATCTACTGCCAAAACCTAGAGGAATGTCATGTAACAATGATACAAATCTATTGCCAAAACCTAGAAGAATGTCATGTAACAATGATACAAATATATTGCCAAAACCTAGAAGAATGTCATGAAACAATGATACACATCTATTGCCAAAACCAAGAGGAATGTCATGTAACATGATACAAATCTACTGCAAAAACTAATAGGAATTTCATGAAACAATGATAAAAATCTATTGCCAAAACCTAGAGGAATGTCATGTAACAATGATACAAATCTATTGCCAAACTAATCTGAATGTCATGTAACAATGATACATATCTACTGTCAAAACCTAGAGGAATGTCATATAACAATGATACAAATATATTGCCCAAACTTAGAGGAATGTCATATAAGAATGATACAAATCTATTGCCAAAATCGAGAGGAATGTCAAGCAACAATGATACAAATCTATTGCCAAAACCTAGAGGAATGTCATGAAACAATGATACAAATCTATTGCCCAAACTTAGAGGAATGTCATATAAGAATGATACAAATCTATTGCCAAAATCTAGAGGAATGTCAAGCAACAATGATACAAATCTATTGCCAAAACCTAGAGGAATGTCATGAAACAATGATACAAATATATTGCCAAAACCCACAGGAATGTCATGAAACAACAATACAAATCTATTGCCAAAACCAAAAGGAATGTCATGTAACAATGACACAAATCTATTCACAAAACTTAGAGGAATGTCATTTAACAGTGATACAAATCTATTGCCACAACCTAGAGGAATGTCATGTAAGAATGATACAAATCTATTGCTAAAACCTAGAGGAATGTCATGTACCAATGACAGAAATCTATCCCCACAACCTAGAGGAATGTCATGTAACAATGATACAAATCTACTGCCAAAACCTAGAGGAAATGTCATTTAACAATGATACAAATATATTGCCCAAACCTAGAGGAATGTCATGTAAGAATGAAACAGATCTATTGCCAAAACCTAGAGGAATGTCATGTAACAATAATACAAATCTATTGCCAAAAACCTAGAGGAATGTCATGTAACAATGATACAAATCTATTGCCAAAATGTAGAGAAATGTCATATAACAGGGGTACAAATCTTTTACCAAAACCTAGAGGAATGTCATGTAACAATGATACAAATCTAATG
This sequence comes from Megalonaias nervosa, assembly GCA_016617855.1. NCBI lineage: Eukaryota > Metazoa > Mollusca > Bivalvia > Unionida > Unionidae > Megalonaias > Megalonaias nervosa. The sequence continues at coordinate 35,553 of JAECUM010003112.1, read as the reverse complement.
CCAAAACCTAGAGGAATGTCATATAACAATGATACAAATCTATTGCCCAAACCTATAGGAATGTCATGTAACAGTGATACAAATCTATTGCCTAATCCAAGAGAAATGTCATGTAACAATGATACAAATCTATTGCCAAAACCTAGAGGAATGTCCTGTAACAATGATACAAATCTAATGCTAAAACCTAAATGAATGTCATGTAACAATGATACAAATCTACTGCCAAAACCTAGAGGAAATGTCATGTAACAATGATACAAATATATTGCCCAAACCTAGAGAAATGTCATGTAACATTGATACAAATCTATTACCAAAACCTATATGAATGTCATGTAACAATGATACAAATTTATTGCCACAACCTTGAGGAATGTCATGTAACAATTATACAAATCTAATGCCAAAACCTAGAGGAAATGTCATGTATCAATAATACAAATCTATTGCTAAAACCTAGAGGAATGTCATGTAACAATGATACAAATCTATTGCCAAAACCTAGAGGAATGTTATGTAACAATGATACAAATCTATTGCCAAAACCTAGAGGACTGTCATGTAGCAATGATACAAATCTAATGCCAAAACCAAGAGGAATGTCAAGTAACAATGATACAAATCTATTGCCAGAACCTAGAGGAATGTCATGTAACAATGATACAAATCTATTGCCAAAACAAAGAGGAATGTCTTGAAACAATGATACAAATCTATCGCCCAAACCTAGAGGAATATCATGTAACAATGATACAAATCTATCGCCAAACTAATCTGAATGTCATGTAAGAATGATACACATCTATTGCCAAAACTAATAGGTATGTCATGTAGCAAAGATACAAATCAATTGCTAAAACCTACAGTAATGTCATGTAACAATGATACAAATCTATCCCCACAATCTAGAGAAATGTCATGTAACAATGATACAAATCTATTGCCAAAACCTAGAGGAATGTCATGAAAAAATGATACAAATCTATTGCCAAAACCCATAGGAATGTCAAGTACCAATGATACAAATCTATTGCCAAAGCGAAAACGAATGTCATGCAACAAGGACACAAATCTATTCACAAAACTTAGATGAATGCCATTTAACAATGATACAAATCTACTGCCTAAACCTAGAGGAATGTCATGTAACAATGATACAAATATACTGCCCAAACCTAGAGGAATGTGATGTAAAAATGATACAGATCTATTGCGAAAACCTAGAGGAATGTCATGTAACAATGATACAAATCTATTGCCAAAACCTAGAGGAATGTCATGTAGCAATGATACAAATATATTGATAAAAACCTAGAGGTATGTCATGTAACAATGAAACAAGTCTATTGCCAAAACCTAGAGGAATGTTATGTAACAATGATACAAATCTGTTGCCAAGACCTAGAGGAATGTCATTTAACAATGATACAAATCAAATGCCCAAATCCATAGGAATGACATGAAAAGACATTCAGATACAGACCCTGAAGCAGGTAATTTCTCAAACCTGTACATTGCTTGCTTTTAATTTACAGTTGTGTTTGGATTCCATTCATGCTTACATTTTATTTATAATTTTGTCATTGTGTATGGTCTCAGAAATGCATATAGATTTTGCCCTTATTGATTCTATCATTTTCTTTTGTTACACTCATTTGGATGAAATGGAAATGCACTTATCAAAAAAAGGTTTCCCATTTCAAAAGTGTTAAAGACAGACTACATTTAATTTTTAAAAATGTCCTATCAAAAATGTCCTTAAATGAATAAGAAAATGCATTAAATGCAAGTTACATTAGTGCATTTACCATAAATTAAACTATAACTGCAAATACAAAAAGGGCAAAATAACACAGTTGCAGAGTATTTGCTACCAAACTGTAGTCCTTATTTTGTTTCATTCAAATAAAGACTGCACAGATGGCATAAATAGTTACTGGTTTATATTTGCATTGCCAAGAACAATGGTGAGATTTATAATGACTGAAAAGTTGTCTGTCATTGTAAAAAATCAGATTGACATCTAAAAAGGGATTTGAAACATGGAAATAACATAGCAGTTTGAAAATAAATAATTTTAAAGTACATTCATAAAGACATTCATGGGTTGTTCCATTTGTGTTTGTCATTTGGTCTGCATTTTGCATCTGTGCCCTCAGTTTTGATAAAAATAGATTCATCACTTCATTTACATTCATTTTTTATTTTGTTCACAGACATTTTCTATTCCACTTGTGCCAATTCTGCATTCCATGTGCATTTCATTTTCATTTTTAGTTGCAAAATTTCCCATTGCTGAGTCTGTATGTAATATAGTACAATGAATTTATGATACATATTCTGCAAAGTAATCATACATCTAAGAGACTTACCTCATTTGAGGGAAGAGGGCACAACACAGGGGTGTTGCAAATACTAGCCTGAAGGTAAAAGAAAAAAAGTTTTCTTCCCTTTTCTTTTCTTATCTTCTGACACATAATAAATGCCATACATATGTAGAGTACACAGAAAAGATACCCAAACTCTCTGCAAAAATAATCAAGACTTTGTTATCTTCATGATACGACTCTAAGGTCTTAAACTATGTAACAGAACAAAACCAAACCAACAAGTTCAGCAAAATCAAATAACTTATTTCTCTAGAATACAAAGTGAAAATTCAAGACACTTACAATATTGTGAATAAAATCCAAAATAGTCCTAAATGTTATATCACAAGTCCAAAAGTATAGAATAAAGTGTTCCAATTGATTTCTGATAGTCTTGAATGTCCTGATGTACTAATGAGTTCTTGACAATCCCTAAGTACTATTTTATTCCAAAAAATCAATGAGCACTTTGTAATTACAATGAATACTTTAAATAAGTGATTTTTCTCAAATTATATCTGAACACAACTATTAGTGATTCCACAGATTGATCATAAAACAGGAATGATTAATTGTTTACCAAAGACACAAAAGAATTTTCTAAGGAAAAACCCAGGTCTTCAACTCAAATGTAAGTAAACATCTTGTTTACTTCTTAGAATTGTGACAAAAATCAGATAGGCATTATCCTCAAACATGGACAAATATGAAACACACAATATATACACAACATTCATAGAAGTTTAACACTTGAGTAAAATGTCTAAGATTGGAATGATATTTTATTTTCATTGCATACATAAAATTTAAAACTTAACACATTTCTAGCAGAGACATGCTGATTGAAATAAAAAGTAATCTAATATACATCTAATGAAGAATGCCATATTCTTTGCAAAACAAACTACCGACATTTGAACATTTAAGTATATTTCCAGAGCAATTAGTAATGATGGGCATTGTTTATTTTGGTCATGGACAAAGCAAAGCCTGTCTTTTCTGTATGTTGGAATTCCATTTTTGGCCTTATAACCCTGGACTTGATATTTCAAAATTTAAAAATACTTTTTTAATCAATTATACTGAATTTAAAGTAACTAATGATCACCTCAGTATAATTACTGGTTGCCTTCTTCCCAATCTGTGAGACTCGTGTTACCTGGTGAATGCCTATTCCTCTTGCAAGGTGTATTTTTTTATGTAAAACCCATGTAACCTGATGGGAGCCCATACTTATAACAAGGACTATTTTTCAATGTGAAACCCATTTAACCTGATGGGAGCCCATTCCTATAACTAGGCCTACTTTCAATGTGAAACCCACATAACCTGATGGAAGCCCATTCTTATAACAAGGTTGACTTTTCAATGTAAAACTAATGTAACCTGATGGGAGCATATTCCTATAAAAAGGTCTACTTTTCAATGTAAACCCCATATAACCTGATGGGAGCCTATTCCTGAAACAAGGTCTACTTACCAATGTGAAACTCATGTAACCTAATGGCAGCCTATTCTTCTAAAAATGTCTACTTTTCAATGTGAAACCCATTTAACTTAATGGGAACCCATTCCTATAATAAGGTCTACTTTTCAATGTGAGACCCATGTAACTTAATGGGAACCCATTCCTATAATAAGGTCTACTTTTCAATGTGAAATCTATGTAACCTGATTGGAGCTATTTCTCCTGCAATGTCAACTTTTCAAAGTTGAATGGGTGGATTCAAATGACAGAATAAGCAGTAAATAATAAATACAAATGACACTTTGGTCTCAGGCTTTAGGTATAAATGACCCTTGCCCAAAATTATTCATATCACTTAAAAACAAAACCTGTTCTGTCTTGTGGAGATGATTACACTGTACTTATACACAGACTTTGCCCATAATCTTTGTTTCACCAGTAACTTTATGACTATGAAGACTACACAAAATACTGATACTAATAAGAAGAAGCCATATACTCACAAGAAACCAACAACACCAACTTGTACTGGTGCATTCAACCATGGCATCCTCTGAAAGTTGAAAAAAAATGCTGCATTTTCAAACTGTAATGATAATTATATAACTTATCTACTACAATCATATGTGTCAATTTAACATATATAACAGATTCATTTATTATAAGAGATATACTTTTTATCATTCAGTATAGTCATCAAGCATTATAATAGCAATAATGTTTTATAAACCTAACAGAAACATGCATTAATATGCTTAAATTAACAGATGGTTCTACTCATCCAATAATGTTTGTGCTAGATTCAAGTTTCAGTACCATCAATTGCATTATATTGTATCATATATTAATGGCCATTTTACCAATGGCATTATTTCATGTATAAAAGATGAGTAGGGAGACAAGGAACCTGTATCTGAGTTATTTTTGGCATGCAACAGACTGACTCACCTTCATAAATGGTTTCCTCTCCAGATACTCCATTATGAAAGGCGGAAACACTGGAACACAAAATACATGATACAATATGTAAAAAAAAATTATGAAAGGAGGAATCTGTGTAGTACAAAATGCATGATATAATATAATTCAAAGAATTGTGGAATCATGAAAGTATTACAAATTATGCAATAACTGAAAATAAATTGTTTGTTTTCCTTGTTAATATCTCTTTGGCTCTGATATATTTAATACAATTGTAAAATGGATATTCAAGAGTACCTGTATACAAATAATGCTCCCCACTCAAAAACTTTTACACAGCTCCCTTGATAGCTTTCATAAACAGGGTCCAAAGACATTGAGTGAACCATCAATGAGAGTGCAAGTTACCAAGGGATCAATTTAAAAAAATAGTAGAGGGATGAAAATCATTGGAGAGAGGTGAAAGTGGAAGGGGCTGGCACTGGCTACATTGTTAAATACTCATTTTATAATCTTGTTTAAACTAACTGTGAGCAAATATATCTTTATAATGGTGTGTTTTGTTTTTCTTCATAAATTACCTTTAATTTCTGGATAAAATGAAGAGATCATTAAAAACATTATTTCACATGGTTTCCATACACATAACATGAGTACCATACTGTTATGTAATTGCTTTTTGCTTTGAATAGGGCACATTCTAGTTTTATTGTTCATTCAAAATTCAACAAGACTTCTTTTTTCAAAAAGATCAACATTCATTATGAGAAGCAACAACAGTGAAACTTGTGTTGTTTTCATTTTTTAATTCTTCTATCACTAGATAGATAGAAAGATAGATAGACAGATAGATCGATTTAATTACAGTAGAATGTAAAAAAAATAATTCACAAAGGTGAATCATTACTGTACATGAATTTAGTGGGTCTAAAAAAACTACTAAAAAACAAATGAGAACACAATAATATTTGAAATTTGTGACATATTTGATAAACATCACTTCACATTTCATGGCCAGATTTGCCAAACTTATCGCTCCTGACAACAAATTTTGTTCTGTTCCATGTCGGCGCTGGATTCTCCAATGTCCTCCATGGCATGCCATGAAATCAGAGTATTTATTCATACTTTTTGCCATTTTCTAACTTTCTCTGTATATAACACTTGGCAACATAACATAGCATGGAATATACATACAGACATCATTTACTTTTGCATCATACACATCAAAAAGTGACCCGATACTGCGCATAGTCTATGCATATATCTGACCTATATAGTATTCATCTATGCAACATGCACATCACATCAATACTTACATGGTCTGTATATAAATTTGATGTAGAATTTACTTGTGCAATAAAAACATTCACATTACACTCTAAGACAGTACTGGGCATAGTAATTATGTCTATCTAAAGTGTAGATCAATTGCTTATCCATCATGCACATCACATAGTGAGTCATTTGTGTGTGTGTGTGTGTGTGGTTATATATATATTTAATTTCCACTGTGTGTTTCACCTTTGTTCATAATTGAGGGTAGGAGTCTGGGCCTACTAGACTAATGTCATTCTTGTTTTTAAAGCTGTTTACTTGAATTTGTGTTTAAGACCTAGCCTTGATTATGACCTCAGAAGGTTCTGGAAGCGAACTTGTTTATAGTGCTATTGCAACATAGGTCAAGTGGGAATGTATATAAAAGTGGTTTTGTTAACAAAGTCTTCATTCCTATCTTAATTTAAGATCAGTCTGTGGTGTAATCAGTTTTAGTTATGTTCATTTATAATTTGAGAGAAATTATTTATTTAAATTATTCATTAGAGTTACAAAGTATTCATTAACTTTTGGACTAAAACACTATTTTGGGATTTTCAAAGACATTCTCGATTATATCAGTGTGATACATCATGACTATTGATACATTAGCACATTCAAGATTGGAATTCATTCAGAACACTCTATACTTTTGGACTTGTGATAGAACTCTTTGGATTACTTGGGATTTAATTTGCAATACTGTATGTCCGTTTTAAATTTTCACTTTGTATTCTAGGTAAATAACTTATTTTTGAGTTTTACAAAACTTATTGGCTTTGCTCCTTTATGTTATATAGTTTAAGACAATAGAGTCATAACAGTATATGTATGTATACATGCACTGTGTATTATGTACATCAAACAGTGAACAGAATAGATACAGAGATGTCATCACTAAATGTACTGTAAAATCAGAATCTTTGATTGTAGCTTGATAGCATACATACAATAATAACATTTATCACATAGCTGGTACACTTTGCTTATAGTGTGTGCAGTTTCATACTTTTGATATTTTAACATGTGAAGATATCACTTTATATGATTCTGATTGGTCCAAATAAGATCATGAAATTATTGTGCAGTATTCTCTTTACTGATTGGCTGTGATCATGGGAAAGCTTTTTTAACCCCACCTTCTGGAATGTTTTGTTATCAATGAACATTTTGGCTGCCATTTTTTGATTCAATTTGCGAATGGAATTGGGGGGAAAATGATCTCATCTGTCTGAATATAGACAATTTACCACAGCAGGGGCTTGTTATGTCATGTACAACATATCAAAACATGAAACATGGTTAAAACTCCAAGACAAGTAAAACTAAGGGTATTGCTCAGTTCATAGCAAATGTGTAACTTGGGGCTGGCGGTGGGTGGTAAACCTGAAGCATGGAATCCACCCTATATACAAGCATGGTATAAATGTTAACTTACAGAAGTAAATAAACTCACCTCTGTTCACAGAAGAATGTGGACATAAATCGGTCCCAAAACTGACATAAATTTATCCAAGCACTGCATATTTACACGTTAAACATGTGATGCAATCCGACTCAAACTGAAATTTGTTTACATATTCTGTAGTCTGCTGTTCCAAGTAAAACACTGCAAATATCCAGTCACAAATACATTATGGTAAATATGGGAATTTCTGCATCCAGGAAACCTTCTTTCAAATGAACATTGCAACAATGCAATGTTTAGTTGTGAAAGTGACATGTTAGGTTATGTAAACATGGACCGTCTACTGCACTGTAACCGGTACTGCATCAAACAATGTGACATCATGAGCATTGGACATTCTGTGTTGAAACATAGTTTTGTCTGTGTACAATGTCCTGTTTATTCAGAAGGACACTTGTTCTTTGACATACAGATTGTAAGAAAAGTATAATCTATTTTTAAATGTTAATACTAGTTCAACTTTGTTTGGGACTATTTTTTTATGCACAACAAATGAAAGGTGTCTGTCAGAATGAACAAAATTATTTGTTTCTCTTGCTATCAAAATAATTTCCACTGAAATAAAATCTAAATAAAAACTATGTGATATAAAGAATCTCAAATGAGTAATAATTTAATATTAAATTTATGAAACTTGTTGAATAATGTCCAGCTTTTGCGAGCCTTGTCAACAAGTTTCATAAATTTAATATTAAATCATTACCCATTTGAGATCCTCTATACATACAATAATAGCATGACAATATGATCTGTATCAATGATGTTGTAATCAGTTGCACATTATTAGAAGTATACATCATACTCACTCATTACTGAAAGAGCTATTGTGATTCTGGAAAAAACCACCTGACCAATAGCACTCTTGGCAGCATTTTTAGACTCTCCCAGCTTTTGGCCTTTCTTATCCAATATTGTAATACCTTCCATCAGTTCCCTATAGTAAAAGGACAGAGTTTAATACCTTCTATCAGTTCCCTATAGTAAAAGGACAGAGTTTAATACCTTCCATCAGTTCCCTATAGTAAAAGGACAGAGTTTAATACCTTCTATCAGTTTCCTATAGTAAAAGGACAGAGTTTAATACCTTCTACTGGTTCCCTATAGTAAAAGGACAGAGTTTAATACCTTCCATCGGTTCCTTATAGTAAAAGGACAGAGTTTAATACCTTCCACTGGTTCCCTATAGTAAAAGGACAGAGTTTAATACCTTCCACTGGTTCCCTATAGTAAAAGGACAGAGTTTAATACCTTCCATCGGTTCCTTATAGTAAAAGGACAGAGTTTAATACCTTCCATTGGTTCCCTATAGTAAAAGGACAGAGTTTAATACCTTCCATCAGTTCCCTATAGTAAAAGGACAGAGTTTAATACCTTCTATCAGTTTCCTATAGTAAAAGGACAGAGTTTAATACCTTCCATTAGTTCCCTATAATAAAAGTACAGAGTTTAATACCTTCTATCAGTTTCCTATAGTAAAAGGACAGAGTTTAATACCTTCCATTGGTTCCCTATAATAAAAGTACAGAGCTTAATATCTTCTATCAGTTCCCTATAGTAAAAGTACAGAGTTTAATACCTTCCATCAGTTCCTTATAGTAAAAGGACAGAGTTTAATACCCTCCATTGGTTCCCTATAGTAAAAGGACAGAGTTTAATACCTTCTATCAGTTCCCTATAGTAAAAGGACAGAGTTTAATACCTTCCATTGGTTCCCTATAGTAAAAGGACAGAGTTTAATACCTTCCATCAGTTCCCTATAGTAAAAGTACAGAGTTTAATACCTTCCATCAGTTCCCTATAGTAAAAGTACAGAGTTTAATACCTTCTATCAGTTTCCTATATTAAAAGGACAGAGTTTAATACCTTCCATCAGTTCCCTATAGTAAAAGTACAGAGTTTAATACCTTCCATTGGTTCCCTATAATAAAAGGACAGAGTTTAATACCTTCCATTGGTTCCCTATAGTAAAAGGACAGAGTTTAATACCTTCCATTGGTTCCCTATAGTAAAAGGACAGAGTTTAATACCTTCCATTGGTTCCTTATAGTAAAAGGACAGAGTTTAATACCTTCCATTGGTTCCCTATAGTAAAAGGACAGAGATTAATACCTTCTATCAGTTCCCTATAGTAAAAGGACAGAGATTAATACTTTCTATCAGTTCCCTATAGTAAAAGGACAGAGTTTAATACCTTCCATCGGTTCCCTATAGTAAAAGGACAGAGATTAATACCTTCTATCAGTTCCCTATAGTAAAAGGACAGAGATTAATACCTTCTATCAGTTCCCTATAGTAAAAGGACAGAGTTTAATACATTCCATTGGTTCCTTATAGTAAAAGGACAGAGTTTAATACCTTCCATCGGTTCCCTATAGTAAAAGGACAGAGATTAATACCTTCTATCAGTTCCCTATAGTGAAAGGACAGAGTTTAATACCTTCCATCAGTTCCCTATAGTAAAAGGACAGAGCTTAATACCTTCTATCAGTTCCCTATAGTAAAAGCACAGAGTTCAGTATGCATTTATGTATCAAATAATAATTTAGCTAATAGAAAACCTGAGCTACATGCATGGCCTGCCATGGCAAATCCCTATTATATTAATCCCTACCCCCACCCCATCACTACCACCACCAACCAAACCCAGTTGTTGTAATGCAAATCCAGTACATGGTTTTACTCTTGCTATGAATGCATGTTTTAAGTTGCTTAAAAATGTCACTACAACTGCAATTCTGTATATATAACCCCTTACCAGGGATAAGCCATAAAACTTGACCCCTTATGCACCTGATTATTAGATAAGGGAGCCTACAGTACATAGAAAGTTACAAATACAGGGACAGATAGAGGGCTGAGTTGATTGAGAATATCCCCAAATAAAGAGTGGGAATACTGAGAAAAAAATACATAGTTGATAACCAAAACCGGGGAACAAATGAAAATATAAATCAGATTGTGAAAGGAATAAATAATGACACTGTTCCCCATCCTTGTTCCATGATGTCTGCATGATAAATGCTGAAACTGATATAAAAGAATTATTTTAAGTAACTTCAGCAAAATATTACAACATCTTTCCATTCAAAGAGGTAAGCAACCAAATGAAGAAATCACAAGAGATGAAAACTAGTTTTCAACTTAAATTTTAGGAATATCTTAACTTTTTGAATTTCATGTCAAATTTCAGCTACCACGACCAAAAGACATAAAAGCTTTTTATTTCAAGAAAGGTATAAATGATCTGGCTTCATACATCAACAAAACTGAGTCAATAATGTGATGCTAATGGTCTATCAATAAGTTTTACCCATTAAAATTGACAATTATATGTGCAGTACATTTTCCAGCTTGAAAGAGATCCCAATATGATGCTTTCTGCTGCTAAATAATCTACTCAGCTGCAACACGCACTTACCTACTTCTCATGCAAGGTATATTTATACAGTTGGCAGCTGCCACGGCAACAAAGGGGACTAATCGGCCCACTATTGGAGGTAATTTCTGAAATATGACATCCTAATGTTTTAAAAATGTATTTGACTGATTTCACAGGAAACAAATTCCATGGTTATATTTTAAATCACTGACATTAGTACTATCACAGCTCATCCCTACTGATACTATAGTTATGCATTTTTATGCAGTTTGCACATCATAATAGGTGTCAGTGGTTTATGAATGCAAAGAATAGACAAAGGTTGGATTGCAAAGAATAGGTAGGGATTGGAATGCAACAAAGGAGAAGAGATTGGAATGCAATGAATAGGAATGGATCGGAATGCAAAGAATAGGCAGAGGTCAAAAAAGGTTTGGCTTTCATGATTAAATGATTTCAATTAATACTGTAGTTGATTGTTGAAACTTAAAGAACTTACTTACTCATATCTATTTTCCCCACCTGCTCAGCCCAATCTAACAAGCTAAGATAGACTGTGCAGCTAAGAAATCTAGATAAATCTGTCAATAACAAACATATGGGATCAAAACTTGGCAAATTATTGCAACATAAAACTTAACTTAACCCATAAACCTGCATACTATATAAGCAACTCAACATTCTGATCTAACACAACTTGTCAACAATTATTAGATATCTGATAGATAGAACTCTTTTTCAGTTTGTGTGAAAATTATCATGAAAGTTGCTACTGACACTTTTCATTTGACTCCATGTAACATAATAAATGTTTATATCTTCAATGTTATTCATTTGTTATGTTACCTCATCATTCTGCTTTACTTGGAAATATACCAAACCATATTCTTTCACAGAAACTGAATAGAGTAAGCTTGTGTAAGAGAATTAATGCACAATGATCCCAGATTTTAATTAATACTTTGTTTTATATGGAAGTATTTGACCTTTGCCAAGCAGACTAAATTTTATTTCAGCATTTTAGTGTAGGATAGTGATTGAAAAGCATGTGTTCAAAAATTATGTACATGCACAGCTTGGTGCGAAAAGTTAAGGCAAGCATGTGGACAACATGTCATGCATGCTTAGTGTTGACATTTGTAACTAAGAAGTGCTTTTTTTGCATCTGAATGACAAATGAGTCATACTTTCCATGATTGTGTGATCCCAGATAACTCTCATTCACCATCATAGTGAAAGTACAGAATCTCAGTACATTTTTCACATCTTTTTTTCCATTTTTTCTGCTGATATGAAGCTATCAACCAATCACTGCAGTTAAAGGGGAAGTTTATAAGCCAGTCATTTTGGGAATGATGTCACCATTGTACAAATAATGTCACTCAGGCAAACCAATCAGGAGATACATGTTTCACTGGCAATCAGACTCTGATTTTGGCTTACCAATTTAAGCTGCATATCAGGGAATGTTATACCTTCTGAAATGGCCACATGTACCATAAATAGCAAGCAGTCACACTCCAGCAGATGTGATTGATTTATTTATAGAATTATGTCACCTGCTTCTGCATTAGACATGTGTGTAAATCGTATGGTCTCCAAGTGTATAGAATTGAGTAGTTGAGAAAAAAAACTTTGATAATACATTTGCATGAAAGAAGAAACTGACCTTTTAAAATACATTCATTGCTTGGCTTAATCCCTACACTTAACAATATACCAAGTCAAAGACAGATGTAATTGAAATTGTTCAGTGGAAAACATACCTATAAATGGCTGTCCTCATTCACTCTCCTACAGTAACTCATGTAACATTCTAGCATCTTTGTTCAGTAAAAGGAACCAGAGGTATTAGTTTTCCTGATACCACTGGCATTTTTATAAATTGCAAAACAGACATGTTTCCAAAAGGCTACACTCATAGTCAGTATTATCACTGATTGCTAATACAGTAGCAATAATATTGCTGGCAACAATTGGAGAGAATTAGGAAAATACAGTGCACTCCAATGCATTGTGCAATCTTAGCTTTTTCCAGTTCATTTTCTCTAACTTTGATATCGTATAAGTAACAAGGCTAGGCTACAGAAGTATTTCAGATTTGTGAAAAACATTATTGACAATATGACCTTTTCAAAATAGGCTGCATTCATCTGTGTGTGTGACTGCGGAAACAACTCTGTATAACACCAGTATTAAATAAAATATTTTTTGGCATGTTCATGTTTTTCTTTATTATTCCTTATCCAACAAAGCAAAAGTTAAAATAAAAAGAATGTATGTACTATATAAATGAAGATGACTTGTTAATTAATCTCAGTCTCTCTCTAGATCTACCATCAATCCCAAACACCACCCCAATTATAATCTTAAATAAAGTTGGAAGTCTGTTTCTTATTTTTGTTCTCATTGTTAAGAAGGATTTGTGATGATCTGGTTGCTTGTAATATACTTGCAAGAAAATTTAGCATCAAAACTACAGTAGTCTCCCTCTTAAACGGCCCCCCTCACCAGCGGCCACCCACTCCTTATGGCCAGAATCCGAAGGCACCGACGAATTTGCGTTAAAAAATACCCCTCACGAAAGGCCACCTGGCTAACGCGACCAGCATATTTGTGCAAAAATATAAAATTTACCCCTCACAAGCGGCCGCATTTTATTTTGCAATATGTATCCAGAACCAATTTTATCTGTGTTAAGAAATCCAATTTCTGTTTCCCGATGTCAGGTTTTCGTTCCTGAAAGAATGTTGACTAAAGTACATGTACCATTAAGGTTAATATTATATCATTTATGCCTCACGAGAAACCACATTTATTCCATAAAGCCGAGAAAGACTCAAATTTTAATCCATACAAAAAGGTAAGTACACATAATTCGATTAGCCTTACTGCTGTGTTATCATGAGATGTCCGGTTTAGCCACTGATAATTGTTAAGATTACAATTATTAACAGTAATAACAGCTGAGAAGTGGCAGTATTGATGTACAATACACAAGTCAGCGGGAAAATGGTTTGATAGCCTTTATGGTTTCCCTTAGTAAGATGTTGAGCTTGTTCACTTCCATAATTAGTGGCTATTACTACTGACAATAATTGTCAAGATTGCAAATCCTAATGGCCGCGAGGTGCTATTGTTCAGGTCAATTCTGCGTACATATCAAAGCTGTTTTGGCTTCAGTCACTTAGTGTAAAACAATGTAAAATCAATAGGGTACCAAACTATGACTAATGAATCACATGACAAGATCGCCGTCTTTAAAAACATGGCATTTTGTTTAAATGTAGAAAATTATTTTATTCAGTCTTGTAGTTGGCAACATTGGAATAAGTTATTGCAAAAAGATCAACATGTCATCAAGGAAAAGAAAAATTCTCAGTTTAGAAGAGAGAGTGAAAGTAATTCAATTGACCGAAAAGGGGGAGAGTTCGAGGATCCTGGCAGAAAAATTTGATGTTGGAAAGACTCAGATAAACAATATTGTGAAAGATAGGGAAACAATTCTGCAGAAATGGAAAGGTGGAATTGACAGAGAAAGGAAGATTGTTAGAGCCAGGAGATGTTTGTATCCTGATTTGAATGAAATGGTTTTTGAATGGTTTTGCACTGCACGTGCTAAGAACATTCCACTCACCGGTTGAATGATCCAAGAAAAAGCAACAATTTTGTCAGTTGAAATGGGATATGACGACTTTACTGCAAGTAACGGATGGTTGCACAGATTTCCAGTCCGACACTGGATAAATTTTTCAAGCATAAAAATTCTTAGGAACATTGGTATTGTATTTAAGTGTCTGTTGGTGACAGATGATGTGATCTGTAACATTATTATAAAGACAGTTTTAAAACTACATGTATATCAATAGTTATTCATAGCATTCTTTTGAAAATGATGAAATAGTTTGTTTCACATTGATTTCACAATGTGCATGTGATTTTTAAATGAAAATATTAAATGTTTTAGAATTAAATGTAGTTGTGGCTTTCTATATACATGTATGTACATGTATTTACTATTTGCATTTGTCATCCCCCTCTAGAAAGGCCACCCGCATTATAAGGCCACTTTCCTGTTGCAATAGGGGTGGCGTTATAAGAGGGGGACTACTGAACTTGCAAAGCCTTTGATGGCATTTCCTAGTTGGTCATATATTAAATGTTTCATTTATATTTTGTGCTCCTTTATTCCTCTAAAAATTAAATAAGAAATATATTTTGACTAATTCTGCTTTTGATTGGAAGTTGTGACCATATTGCTTCATGGAAACAAAGCTAGCTCACTTACGCATTGTTTTGATACTTGTCCTTAACAACTTTTTTTACCTTAACCATTCTGTTTATTGAGAGAGCTGTGCCCACAGCACCACCTGTTGCCAGAACATAAGATAAGCCCAGCTGCCTACAACAAGGGAGAGAACTGATAGTATTGACTGCACTGTACATCTAATTCTCCTATGATATATCAACCCTAACCAATAAAGCTACTACAATTATTCAGTTTAATATGAGGAATTTATAATACTTGTATAAACTCTTCATGAAAATAAAAATAAAAACAAATAAAAATTTGAATGTCTTTAAAAAGCTTGGATATATTTCAAGGCAGAAAATTGCTGGGATAAATTTTAAATTACAATGAGTAAAATCAAACTCTATACTTGATTTGGCTAGATAGAATCCAAAAATCTGTACTTTTTTCTTTGCCAAATGTCAAACTATGCCATATAATGGTTACCAAATAGTCCATCTTACTTCTGAACTACATGTTATGAAATACAACTTTCAACAATTCCAGTATGATTATAGAATAATGGTTATTGTTTTTGCCAATCCTTCAGCTATCTTAGGCCATCGTTAGAAGTAATTAACTTGAAAACAGATAATCACCCCGAATCAAGGAGATATTCCCCTAAAATTTGGCTCAAGACTGGATGCAACATGTTTCAGAATTAGCTTTAATACTGTACTTTAATTTCCTATTACATCTTAAGGCCAGGTAAGAAAAGCTATGACTACTTCTCTGAAATCAGTTGGTCTCCACTGCGATTTGTGTAGTTTACAATAGCATTGAAGGACTGGTTAAACCATTGCCAAAAGATTACTTCCTTTGGAGTTCTGAAAGTAATAACAAGAAAATGAAAAATTTTAAATAGAAAGGAATATACTGTACTCTTTATTCTTGGGACAATGTGTCGAATAATATATTAGCAGACAGAGCTGTGCTGGTATTTAAAAAAACTAGCCAATCATTAAACCCTGCAAATTTTGAATTCAAATCTCTTCCACAATAAGTCATTTATTTAAGCAATAATCTTTTCAAGGGAATTCGAGAATTCATTCCCCAGTTATCAAACTAAGCTTAGCTGTTTTTTATATTAACTTGTATGACAAATTTGGATGAAATATAAAACAGGTAAAGATATTTTTGATATTTTCACTATCTGATATGGTTATTTATAAATACAGATATTAGAAATTTATCAGCATAAAAACAATTTAACTATTAAAGATATTTCCTGGTTGCTTTTGCTGTCTATTATCAGGAGGCAATACTACTTTGAAATTTCAATCACCCTTGCTGCTTTATTTGCCAAATCATCAAACTGTATCTGCTTACTTATAGAAGGTCATCATACAACCAGTGATAGTCATATTCATGGGGACTTGGGCCGACATTCGCCCCAGGATGAACATCTTTTCCTTGGTATCAGGATGGTATGCCGAGTCATACAAATTCTTGGCTCTCCATATATCATCCTCAGTCAAGCCTGGCAAAGTCTCTCCATGTCTAGATAAAACACACAATCTTGGTAAGAACAAATTGTTTCTCACTTGTCCACTATATATATATATATATATATATATATATATATATATATATATATATATATATCTTTGTTTAATTTTATAAACAATTTGAATCCAGGCAAGTAGATCATTTTGATTTTTCCGCTGAGAGATCTCTCACTTCACAACCCATCTGCTGCTCATCATGTTACACAGATGTGGTCATGGATCCAATTATATTAGTTATCTTTGTTCAAATTATTAAGCTTATTTTTAATTTTAGTATGATACTGCTTGGAACTACATGTAATTACAATGCATAGTTTTCCCAGGCCCCTCCACATCTTGTATCCCTAACTTAAAGATCAAAGTATAAACAAGCTACACCTGACATTGTTAGACCAACCTCTCTCTCTCAATGCAAACATTATTATACTGATGTATGATTGATGTAGCTTTCCCAAAGTTAATCTTATGCTACCCCATTGATCATATCTATTTAATGTCAAATGCTAGATGAGTCTATTTCCAAAAAGGGGTGAATACCTCTGGCAAGACCAAACTTACTTAACACAGAATTGGGAAGTATTCAAAGATAACCAATTAGTATTAAATTGTTATAATCTGCAAGTGTAAACTGGACCAGATGTCCAGAAGTAAAAGTGCTTGAGGCACTGCAATAATCAGCAAGCATTATAGTCCTCTTCACAAAATTGCTTCAAATTACATGTAATATGATTTTAAAAATTCCTAAGCTGACATAAAGCTGTTGCTCCTTGTGCATACTAAGCATTCTATTCCTCATTGTACAGCAACCACAGTTTGAGAAAATTGAATAATTTAAGTCAAATCTCTATATTTTTCCGGAGGTCATGCTTGATTCTTAATTTTGTCAATATCATTTCTACCTCGTACCTAAATAGGGCAAAAGAATGGGAACATAGGGAGAAGAGAGTTGAGGTCTCATTTTGTTAATGACTTTTGCCAACAACTGGTGATTTCTGTCTCTGTAAGTTAAACAATAATAAAATAAAGAAATACTCAATGTTATAAAAATACTGACATGTATTCTATCCTGAATATAAAAAAAAAGAAAATATAAATAATGCTGCATTGCTTCATTAAAAGCACTGGATGGTAAACTTGAAAATAGGTAATTGTTTCTGAGATTTGGAGAATTATACACATAGAGGGCAAATTAATAAGCTAATTGAATTGTGCTTTATGGTGGAATATTGACTATACTGACTGATCTTTTCTAGGCTTTCTTAAAACATATTTAAAGATACAGTGTTTGATTATAAGGTCAAAATTCATTGGGATTTTACACACGAAGAACCCAGAGTTTTACATTTATAAGGCTGGGGGGGAAAAAAAATCGTAATTCAGTGAATTTTTGTACGCACCAGAAGCTTCTAAATTAGCACAAAATTTGATTTAATGGAGCATGAAAAGTATCTCATCATGGCCAACATTTGCAAATTGTTAGTGGCAATCTTCAAGATGAAATACCCATTACATTTTATGATCTACTGGAGTAATTAATGGAACATGAAATACAGATCACTGCGAACCACTGTGAGCCATATATACAGGAGATAAACCTAACAAAATGCAAAACCTTAATGTAGGCACCAATGGTGTCAAAAAAGTGATGTCATATTGTAGCTATGTTCACAGACAAGACAAGAAACTACCCTAGATTCACTAATTTGGACTGAATATCATGTTGAGTTGGGGTCTGGGAGCATGTGCTGATTCATGGTGAAGTAAACTTCATTTTCCCAGCATTCTGAAGTACAATTTCACAGACAAGGACATCTGGCAGGACTGTTAATCTAAATATTAATCAGGAACATCCTAAATCTGATTAAAGATGTCACCAAATTTGTCACCAAGCCTGCAGTTATCCAATGCAGCATAAAACTGGATATGAGTATGTTGGCAACTGGCTGCATACATCATGTGAGAGCCAGATCCATACATCATGTGAGAGCCAGATCCATACATCATGTGAGAGCCAGATCCATACATCATGTGAGAGACAGATCCATACATCATTTAGAAGTTTCTCTGTTTGAGCCTAATATATTTGATTATGATGCATCTTGCCTTTGACTGATTATTATAGATCATTTACTAAACAGATACCAATTTGTTTGACTTGTTAGAGTAACAATTTTAGCATGGAGTTTCTGATGGGGAATTCACTGCTGCTATTGTAAAGTTAACAGCTGGAGACAAAATTGTGGGCACGACCTCAATTTTACAAACAGCCAAGAATCAAAGAATCTGAGTTAAGATATTAAATAAGCAAACCAGGACCATTTTATTTAGATCCTTTTCATTGTGCTAAAACTAGCTTAATATTTAAAGATGTATTACATGGAAGCAACCTAGAAAGACATTAATATGTATGAAATTTATTTGATGGTTTCTATTTTCTATTTAATGTATCTATTCAATAGAACCAGTAATTGTACAAATTCTCAGCAATCAAACATACAGTTTCTATGCTACTATCAGTTTTTGTATGTTATTGCGTGTGATTTAGATTTTTTACGTAGCTTTAAAAAATTTTCAGTCATATTGCTATGATGTCTGCAGTGTGACAGTTTATAGTGATGTTTAGCACTGAGGCATCATGCCGCAGACATGTAGCATGATGTCCCACCCAGTCACATTATCCTGACACCAGGCCAACCAGTCCTAGCACTAACCTCTTAATGCTGAGTGCCAAGAAAGGCAGCTGTTAGTACCATTTTTAAAAGTCTTTGGTA
Organism: Megalonaias nervosa; assembly: GCA_016617855.1. Taxonomy (NCBI): domain Eukaryota; kingdom Metazoa; phylum Mollusca; class Bivalvia; order Unionida; family Unionidae; genus Megalonaias; species Megalonaias nervosa. The sequence goes on along the minus strand of JAECUM010003112.1, from coordinate 16,058 downwards.
TGACTTGGCCGGGGTTTGAACCTGCGACCTTCCGCATCTGAGGCGGATGCTCTACCACAAGGCCTCTGGAGAGGTCAGTTTTTTTATGGCATATCTCTCTAAGGAAAGATGGTGGCTAGGGGAAATACATGTTCTACACTACTACAGTATCAAAATATTGGTGAGATTTTAAAATTTGATTTTCAGATATTTATCTTAAAATATTAGCTTAAATCTTAATACAAGCTGTAAAAAGAGAAATAGAATATTTCTTTAAATTCAACAAATGTATTCTGTGAAATTACAGCATTTAAATATTAAGTGAAAAAACTCAAAAACAGTGTACTTATGTAATACTTAAATCCATGGACAAGTGATACATTCTACAGGACAAGTCAATGATTCCCAGCTACTTGTCTGTCATAAGAGGGTCAAGAAAATATTTAATTAGCGCTGAAGGTACAGTGGTAGAAATAGGGTCAAGTCCGTAAGCCTGAGGTCCTGGAAACAAGGACTCTTAAAAAAAAGAGATCTACTGTATAACTTTGTTTACTACCTGTACTTTTCCACTATTGCCTTAGCCTCCTCCAGTTGTTTCCCTGTGGCAAACAGGTTAAGGGGATTTGTGATAATAAAAAAGTGCTTAGCTCGGCCCATGTAAGTTCTCTGGTCATAGCGAGGTTTGTCAATGTCAATTCGGCCCAGGGTTGCCATGGCACCAGTATCTGGTGTATCTTTTAACAGCAGATCCCTACTTGGTACTGATGCTATTTATGACCTGTTATGGAAAAGATGAAGATATACAATGGATGTGTTAGAGATAAGGATATTCTAATGTGTGTAAATATATCAATAGAGTATCAATAGCTGAATTTTGTGCTTGTACATGTTTAAAATTTTGACAATTTCTTGTTATAATTCTAGAGCTGTATATTTCTTTAAGACACCAAGATATTGAGAAACTATCCATGATATGCTGTTATCAATATTTATCCATAATTTTTTTTTTTTTCATCCACATAATATATTTGCAGACAAAGTGGATTCAACCTGGTTCACTTGTGGTGGTGAAAAGTGATGTTCAGTGTAGTTCAGTGGCCTAAACTTGTATAAATCAGGAAAATCTTGCACTTACTCATTGGGAGTTTATTCCATTGAACATTCCAGGTCCAAATATATATATATATAAAAATATCACGGCCAATCTGTTTTAGCTTTAAAGTTATAATTTTAAGCACCAGCATGGACCTCAGTATGCAGGCACATTATGTAACTGAAACTCAGAGTCTGTGATGTGGTTTTAAATTGTGTCCATTATACCAGGCACTAGCATACTGAATAGTTGGCAATGGGGGCGAATCGCCCTGCAGGTGGCATGTCTGTAGGAGCAGCAAAAAAGGGAGGTAAGAAAAAAGCTACGAGGAAAAAAGAAAGAAAAAGGAAAGGAAAATGAGAGAGATAGAGATAGAGAGTGTAAAGGAGGATAATATTTTGAAAGTTTGGTGATGCCACCCTTTACAATGATGCTGTCCTAAAATAAACAGCAGAGGGCGGCACCTCAGACCTCTGCCCCGGGGGCATTTTTTGCTCTGTACGCCACTGATACCAGGTATGATTGATATTAAACTTAGAAAACTTACCCTACAATGTACACAAAGGTGATGTACAACAAAAGTCCAGACTGTAAATGCAAGAGATTAGTGTTTTTAATGCAGAAAATTTGTTTATCCAATGCAATAGATTTGTGTATCCAGTGCAGGAGATTTGTGTATCTACTGCTGGAGATTTCCAGTTCCATGCAGATATTATTTATTGCAATTCATCAATATTTCTCCAATTTAATCTTTTACACAAAAATTTTATATCAGCTCTATTTTCATTGTAAATAAAAAAAAGATGAAATGAAAGAAAGTTTAAGTATCATTTCATCTTTTTGGGTAAAATGCTGAGTTACTAAGTACCACATATACTCGCTTATAAGTCAAGTCAAACTAAAAACAATAAAGATCCAGGTCTGCCATAGCATAATGTGCCTGCAGACCAGGGTATATGCTATTTGTTCTACTGATTATTCCTAACAAACTGCACAGACCCAAATCTGCTGGCACATTATGTGAAGGCAGATCTGAGTCTGTGCAGTTTGCAGTTGGACTCTTCTTATAAGTCAGTAAGCGAGTGTATCTGGTAGTAGATTGTGATATATATATATATATATATATATATATATATATATATATATATATATATATATATATATATATATAAAGTAAATTATTTGCCAAAAGCTGTAAGGAGAAGGTTTTCTTCCATAATGTTACAATGTAATCCTGTCTGGCACTGACAATACTAAGTTTAATACATTTGAAACTGCCCTTTCTTGCTATAATGCATCTGCCAAAATGAACACCCTGCATGGCTCATGTTTTGATTAATGGGTAGAAAATGGTTGACTGTATATTTTGCTTTTTAACTTTGACTTGACTGATAGCAGAGTAAGTACTGGCAAGATATGTAAATCTCATTTGTTCAGCACCTGCTATTTTGAAACAAATCTCATCCATGCACTAAGAAACTTGTGACCTGGTATGCCAGCCCCTTTCTAGAATAGATTACATGACATAAACATAATTTCTTAGAAGAACACAATCTTGTTCTATTGTAATTTATTTGGCACAATATAGTGTAACATAATACATGGATAGGGTTAAAAGAAAAACCTGTCCTATTGATGTTTTATTAGCATAGTTATTAGGGCTTGGTACACCTGAGAAATAGTGTGGAGGTGTGTTACATGTAGGTTCGTACAAAAGTATTGTTAAACTCCTGTTGGACAAGTAAAGTCTTTCGTAAACAAATCTCAAAATGGCGAGGACCAAGCAGACTGCCCAGAAGAGTACTTAGCCAGGACAAATTTAACTTAGCTTGAACAAAAAAGGAGTAAAAGCAATCATGAAATATTGTACGTAAAAGTACAAAAACTTAAAAGGACAGAAAAAGAAAAGAGAGGGCAAGACAAAAAAAAAATACAGAATTTAACTACAAAGTGAACAGAACTCAGTGCACGAGACGCACGAACAAACCAAGATGGCGCTTAACAAAGAGATGTCTGAACTGGAAAAACATTTTCACACAGAAAGAATAGATACATTAGAAGGATCCTACCTGAAATGTACATATAGCAAGGGAGTGCAAGAAATAGATACATCAAGGATACCAGTAGATAAGAGACCTACAATGAGTGGAGTGATGGCAGCTCTACGAATAAGGAATAAAGATTTCGTAGATTTAACCGACAGTATCAGTACAACTAGAAAAGGATTTATACTACGACCAAAGGGAACTGAACCAATTATGCCATATGGAGAAATGGAAATAGCAGAGGGAACAATAATTATAAAAAAACCAGAACCTTTTCTGAGGAAAATCAAAAAGAGGACAGGAGAACTGCACATAGTAGATATACCCATGGAGATTCCATTAGAAGCCACGGTGGAAAAGTTCCAAAAGAAGTTTAAAACCAAAGTATTCAAAGCGAGACTAGACACTATCCCTGGATACAAAATAAAGAACGGGAATAGAATACTGGAGATTGAAAAAGAAAAGCTATATACCATCAAAAAAGTATTCTTTCTACATGGATTCTTAGCAAAAACGTGGTATAAAGGTTGTATCTTCCATAGGAAATGCCATAAATGTGGAGAAATGGGGCACACGCCCAAGAAATGTCGAATCGAACAAGAAATGGCACAACAATTTCAACATGTACGACAGACACGCCACATTAGTGAAATAACAATATTTCCAAAACAGACAAAACAGAATCAAGCAGTGACACAAAAACAAAAGGAAAATCATCAACAACAACAACAGACAGAAGATAAAGAGTCACAAGAGTACAGACAACAAATGAACCAGAAACAAACTCTACAGCAAACAAAGAGTATGCAACACCAACAACAACCAAGTAAACAAAAACAAGCTCAAAAGAAACGGATAAACAAACAGAACAAACAGGAAAGGAAAATCAACAGCAAATGATACAAAAACCAAAGGAAAAACAACAACAACAACAACAACAACAACAACCGACAGGGGATGTGGACCCAAAACAAACCCTACAGCAATCCAAGTGCACACAACAACAACAACCACCAAGTGGGGAAAACCAACAGCAAATGATGCAAAAACCAAATGAAAAACAACAACAACAACAACAACAACAACAACCGACAGGGGACGTGGACCCAAAACAGACCCAGCAGCAATCCAAATGCACACAACAACAACAACAACCAAGTGAACAAAAACAAAATCCAAAAGAAACAGAAGAGAAACAAATAGGACCAGTAAATACACAGAAGAAGAAACAGAGAAAGAGTAAAAAAGCGAGGAAAGCCTTGAGTAAAGAACCTGGGAAAAATGCATCAAAATCAACATCGGAAGAAATTGAAAGACCTGAAAAGAAAAAGTACAAGCTATCACGAGATGATGACCTAGAGGATACATGTTATGGACTCATTGAGATAGAGGATGAGGAAATGCAAAGATATTTTATGGACTTTGACGAGTTACAGGACATAATAATACAATGAGATATATAGTAGTAGTATATATATATATATATATATATATATATGTAAGTATATATATATATATATATATATATATAATTATACATATAGTTATGATAAATATAATCAATAAAAAAATTCAAAAACAAAAGAAAAGTGGCAAACACCCTTTAAAAAAAAAAAAATAAATAAATAATAGCAAACACTTCTATACTAAGCCTCCGGGTAAAAATAAAGTAATAGCAAACACTTCTATACTAAGCCTCCGGGTAAAAATAAAGTAATAGCAAACACTTCTATACTAAGCCTTCGGGTAAAAATAAAGTTATGGGGGGGGGGGGCCTTGAATGGTCTGAAAAGATCAGACGAGGGACACCCCCCCAAAAAAGTACAAAGCAACAAAAGAAAAGAGTGAAGTCAACAAGCTTTGTAAATTTTAACAAAATAATTTATTTCCCTAGAAAATAAAGTAAAAATATGAAATAGGACTTGCGGTTTGTGAATATAGTCCAAAAATTAATCATAGAATTGGAAAATATAAGTCATATCACTAAACAGTTCTAATTGAATCCAGGTTCGAATCTTGATGATGTTCCAATATGGAAGGCGATGACGTCAGATGAGGTCGTTGTACTGATGGTAACAATTCCTCATTGAAACATAATTTATAATGTTCTGTTTTGAATTCCAGAATACATTTCCACTGAATGTCTTTTCCCAGAATTTTCATAAAGAAAAGCACTGTGTTGTTTTCTAGAGAATTTAAATTATTAAATCCCCAAAAATAAATGAACTTCAGAACAAGCCGGCATCAACAATAGAAACGCCTTATACCCTCAAGGTGTAAGATACGACTGACTGAAAAACTTTGAGAATGAGTATTAAAACCCTCAATTTTAGATCACATTGTGGCTCACGTGATGGGTTACGTGGCCACTAATTTGAACAGCGCAGAAAAAACAAAAAATGCCATTTAACATGTAGGCAAGAATAGCCCTATCTAAGAATCAGATTCTCATGCTAGAGAAATAAAAAAGAAAGGCTGTTTACAATTTAGTTAACACGTGGGCCGAACATAACCTTAGTAATAGCCAATAGTTTTCACTCGATGTTTACAAGATCTATGAACCAAAATGAGCTAAAAATAGTGCTTAAATCATATTTTTACGTTCTAATCAGATTGATATTTTTTCAAAACTATCAAATCCCGTGAAAATAATCATTACAATAAAATGTAATGAAACAAAAAAATAAAATAAAAAGGAATTTAAAAACTAACACACAAGGAATTAAATAACATATACGTAACAGGTGTCAATATAATCTATGCATGAAGGTGTGTCCACGTACTCTATGCATCTGATGGCATCAATGTACTCTGCATCTGGTGGTTTCAATGTACTCTATGCATCTAGTGGTGTCTGTGTTTTGTCTTAAAATTTTTAATGTAACTTTAACAGTTTGAGACATATCGCTAAGATGTCTGCAGTGTGGTAGTTTATAGTCATGTCTAACACTGGGGCATCATGCTGCAGACATGTGTCATTATGCCCCACCCAGTTACACCAGGCCAGCTGGTCCTAACTCTAACCTTTTAATGCTGAGTAATAAGCAAGGCAGCTGTTAGTCTTTGGCATGACTCACCAGGAGTTTGAACACTGGACCTCCTGCATCCGAGGTGGATGCTCTAACTACTTAGGTCACTTACGTGGTTTCTGTTTGTGTCAATGTACTCTGTGCATGTAGATATGTCAATGGACTCTATGAATCTCATGGTGTCAGTGTACTCTGTGCATGTAGATTTGTCAGTGGATTCAATGCTATAATCTCATGGCATCAATGTACTCTGTGCATGTAGATGTGTCAATAGACTCTATGAATCTCATGGTGTCAATGGGGTACGTGACGTTTTGGCGCCGCCGTTTTGGCGCGACCATTTTGGCACAGAGCCATTTTGGCGTGCCAATTACCTACATGGTTTAAATACTGGGTAAGTGGGACTAATTACTTGTCACATCGTGCCAACATACAACAACATCGTACTAACCTACCGTATTGAAACCGATAGGGTATGTTATCACGACAATTATAACTCCAACATACAACAACATCGCACTAACCTACCGTATTGAAACCGATAGGGTATGTTATCACGACAATTATAACTCCACGAGTGACACTAATCCACGTTGCGAATTCATTGTAAAGCACTGCTCGGCGTTGCATATATATATATATATATATATATATATATATATATATATATATATATATATATATAACATATATAAAGTCTGATAAATAAGCCTATTCATTCAATCGAATTTTGAATACTTTGATAAACTAAGTTTATTTATAGGCTTAAATGTATTAAAATAACAAAGTTTTTCTTGCCAACTTTATGTACTACGTTTTTTTTTTATGAATGCTTTAACAATTAATGTTTTTCGTGCAAACAATGTACTATTTTTATTGAGAAATACGTTCATGTTAATAAGCGCCAAAACGGCGGCGCCAAAACGGTCGCGCCAAAACGGCGGCGCAAAAACGTCCTCTGCGCCAAAACGGCGGCGCTAAAACGTCCTGCTTCGTGTCAATGTACTTTATGCATACTGATGAATACAAGGAAATTCTATTTCTTTCAAATGGCAATGCAAAAACAGTAATTTTATATTAAAAGAAATGATAGAGAATTAAGCCCTCTGCTTTAATGCTGAACCAGATTTGCATAACCATTCAGTGAAATTCAGTTTTGATATCTCATAATACAGCATTATAATAGTCACAACAAGTACTAAAAATAGTTAAGGGTAACACTTGAATGCCTAATACTAATTTGGAAACAGTTCTGTTCTGTTCCTTCCAGTTGATGTTTGGTTCTTTATGTTCATTTACAGTTTTTTGTTTCTTTTGTTTTTGTTAAATTTAATTAATTTTTGGTTGATTTTAATTCATTTTTGGTTAAATTTAATTCATTTTTGGTTAATTTTAATTAATTTTTGGTTAAATTTAATTCATTTTGGTTAATTTTAATTCAATTTGGTTAATTTTAATTCATTTTGGTTAATTTTAATTCAATTTGGTTAATTTGTTTGCTCATTTTCTATCATTTTTGGTGATTAAGCATATATTATACTACTGAGGACCTCCTCTTCCCCCACTGGCCTAATTATATTGGTGAAAGAAAATGACAAATTCAAGGGACCAAAAATGTTATAAGACAGCAGTTATTAGGTCACATTGTCCCAAAACATGAAAATTGTTGAAACTGACCAGTAGTAAAGTAGCACATAGCTACATGGAGAACTAAGCTGAGCAACATCTTTACATTAACAGCATTAGAAAGCATACTCTAGTAGTAGATTGGGGGTCCGTTAGGGCCCCAGCAATAAACATTGTCTAGTTTTATGTGTAGCTCTTGTCACTGATGTCAATGGTGTATCTTTGTTATTACAAGTTGTATTTAATTAAAAGAAAAACATACTTTAACTATATTACTTAATAGTTCATGTATTATTCTCTTGTATGATTATTGTGACAAATTTGTGTCTGCTGTTCTATTGAATTCTTACTCTTATATCTGAAGCTAAATTAGCAATTTTATTTGAACAGTGTTTTACATTTCTTTCTTAATTATATGATTCTTTATATTTTGTTAATAATGTTTGAACTTTCTGAACTTGTAGATAGTTATAAAATTGAAAAATAAATTGAAATCTTACTGCAATTACACTGTGTTCCTGAATATTTGCGCTTTTTAGTGCAATCCATTTCAAAGAATGTTCTAAGTTCTGCTGATCCAAACTAGTATACATTCAAGAGACAGATGCTCTAAATGCCCACACTAGATTTTAAAATGGTTCATAACAAAAATCTAAGATTTGCTGCTTCTAAGCCAAATGTTTTCATATCGCCTTAATTTTCCCCAATCTTGTTATTTTAAACTAATCATAGCAAATTACTCCATAATAAAATTATAAGACCAAGAACGGCAAGGAAATGTCAGTAATTTTTTCTTCTTTATAAACTTAAATTTACTAAATAATATTGATGCTCCTTAGCCATACACTTTCGCCGCTGATAGTATGCACAGCAGTGCAGTGGGTACAAGCAGATGCACGAGAAGTGGGTTAAACAAAGGACAAAACACGCGATCTGCAGATTGTAAACATGCTTAGACGAGTATCCGCTATAATATCTTCGACATTTTAGCTACATGCTGCAGTAAAATGACTACGATTTGAAATTCAACCGATTCACTAATTTCAAATCCAACAGGGTATAATTTTTAAAAGGTTTAAGGGTGTGCTTAACTGCCCCAAAAGAATGACTCCGGGATACCGTCTGGCACAATCATCATGCGTTAAATATTATTGAATACGACCTTTAAATGATCTTCTATTCAGTTTTGCTTATTCTGGTTCTATTAAATCCAAACCATTGATTCAGTATAAAACAAATCAGTAGACCTCAGGCAACTTCGACTAAGTTGAGATACAGTGGATATGGTTGTGATGCTTGGTTACTGAGATCAAAATACTTACGTCGCTACACAGTTGATGACCTCTCTACTTTCGATATGCGAGCTGGTGGAGGTGTGTTTGTGTCGGCGTCGAGGTTTGATTAGTTGATCAAAACCGGAAATACCTTTGAAGACCTATGTTGACTCTTTCATAGAAGTTTTCCTATTCCGGAAAACAAATTTAGTACTTCCCAATTTTATTGTCGAGCCAAGGTTATGTGGCAGGGACTAATTTCGTGAATTGGCCCCTGGCAAATTTCTTAACTCAAGGCTGTGGTGTGACTTTTTCAGCTATTATTGTTTCCTAAATAAAGATATGGATATATTTGTGAACTAGGTGTTTCGGGCTTGTGTTGTTCTTGAAACTGATGTCAAGCATGTACACTTTTCATAGTTGCTCAGAAGTATGTCGATAGTGAAATACCAATAATCGGCTAGGAAGAAGAGCTAACATCCCATAGCAGTAAACACGTGGGTTTGGGGCAAGTGGAAAATCTCAAAAAGGGCTTGGATGACAACTATTTTCAGCTGCATCGGCCTGTTTAGTACACACTGTTTTGCAGAATTGTCATCTAGGAAAATGGCTTGTGTTTGCACTGTGAGCATCGCATGGTGTCAAAAATGACCTTCGGACGTGAAAGTTGCAGGTATAAATTTGGGGTTGGGGTGCATAAACTTCTTCTGCTATGAACTGCCATTGACTTTTCTGGTCAAGTGGATAATATTCTTATGCTTCGTTTTGATATAGGTATCGAAAAATATGGGTCTTTTTGACCTCACTTGTGTATTTGATTTTTATGACTTTTTATACTAGGTTGCTGATTGCGGCATTAAATTTGTACATAAAAACTGGCCATTGCCCCCTTAGTGGGAGAAGATATACAGGGGGCAAGGGACACTTTTTATGCAAAAATTTGATATTGCATACACCTGCCTACTTAAAAAATTCATAAAAAAGAAAATAAACGAATGACGTCAGAAAGGTCCATATTTTTGGATAGGTATAACAAAGCAAAACATAAGAATATCATTCACTTGACCTGACAGGTCGTTGGAAACTCAGAATAAAAAGTTGATACCTCCTACCCCTAAATTTATACATGCATTTTTGTCCAAAGGCCATCATGCATACAATGCAAACACAAGCATATCCATGGGTGATAAATTTGAAAAACATACGTAATAGTTTGATGCTATTCAAAATAGTTGTCATCCAATCATTTTTTTGAGATATTCTACTTGAACCAACGTGTCTACTGCTATAAGTAGCTAGCTCTGCTTCCTAGCCGAATTTTGGTATTTTACTCCTGTTTATGATGAGTCTGAATACTGTGATTAAAAAAAAAAAACAAAAACAAAAAAAAAACAAAACAAAAAACAAAAAAACAAAACAAAAAAACCCCTATGGGTAACCTATGCATCTGCTAGTTGTTGTTACTGCCAGGCATTCAAAAAAGTTTGCTAAGGATATGATTAACTAACTGGCATGCGTAATAATCCTACTTCCTACTGTCACCTGGCGATTCTGGGCTGTCTAATCCAGATGTTAAGCTTACTGTAAACATGTAGGTTTATTTTCTGTCACTGATCAGGGTACTGCAAATCAGCAACTGGAGAAGAGTATAAACCAAGATCAAATCTTTAATCAAATAAATACGTTCTCTTCAGCAACAATTTTTACACAGATACAAGCAGAGACTGTAAATTATTTCAATTCACTCACAACATGCAAAACACCTTTATACTTGAATAGTGCTTAGATATGAATGATTTAGAAACTCGAATATGCTTTCATAATCTTATGTAGAAAATTTTAATAATATAAACACGGTGCTTAATCATGGCAATTTTTTCATCTTTTTTCTTTTCAAGTATGGCATAATTTCAAACACAAAAATTGATCCAGTAACTTGCATAATACATAGAGGAAATTAAAATCCAAGGAATGATAGTCTTTTTCATGTATTCAATTAAAATGAAAATGTTAGTAAATGAATAAACTTTTGTAAAGACCAAAAAAATTTCTTTGGTATGGGCATAATATTCATGTTGGCAAAAAAGCGAAGGAAAAAAAAAGAACAGTGATTCTGAACTAATAAATAAGAATGAGTTGATACATAATACAAAATTTTGACCATAAAACTTACAAAATGTTATGCATACAGGCCAGATTATAATACATGTATATAGATTGGAAGAAACTTCTATTTTAGCACTTTGAAAATGGTTATTTTAGGATAGTTATCTTTGTGTTCCAAGAGCATATAAAAAAATGATTCTTAAATGTTAAAATATGGATGTTGATTTTATCATTCATTATTGATACCATATTAAGCAATTTGGTTAATAATTTGATTATACATTTTAAGCAATATTTAACTTGCTGTTCTTTAGTCATTTTCGGTGGAATTGCGTTCAGAATAATGTATGGTGACAGCCATGATTGAAGACAAATGACGTTGAATTATTTTGATTTAGGGGCTACCACAGTAATTTGCTGAGCAAAATGTTTTCCAATGTTGTTTGCATTGGAACACCCATGGAACTTTTTCTACCACTGACATAATTGATCAGTGCCTAATGTTTTACAATTTATACAAGCAATGGCTTACAGGAAAATTAATTTGATTGACACTTGGAGTTTAACATGGAAAAATTGAAAAGGGTATGAATGAAATCTAGCTGAAATCTGTGACAAGAACATGAATGAAATCTTAGATGAAACCTGTGACAAGAACATGAATGAAATCTTAGATGAAACCTGTGACAAGAACATGAATGAAATCTAGCTCAGACCTGTTACAGGAACATAAAATAAATCTAGATGAGACCTGTGACAAGAACATGAATGAAATCTAGATGAGACCTGTGACAAGAACATGAATGAAATCTAGATGAAACATGTGACAAGAACATGAATGAAATCTAGATGAGACCTGTGACAGGAACATAAATAAAATCTAGATGAGACCTGTGACAAGAATATGAATGAAATCTAGATGAGACCTGTGACAAGAAGATGAATGAAATCTGGATGAGACCTGTGACAAGAACATGAATGAAACCTAGATGAGACCTGTTACAAGAACATGAATTAAATCTAGATGAAACCTGTGACAAGAACATGAATGAAATCTAGATGAGACCTGTTACATGAACATAAAAGAAATCTAGATGAGACCTGTGACAAGAACATGAATGAAACCTAGATGAGACCTGTGACAAGAACATAAATGAGATCTGGATGAGACCTGTGACAAGAACATGAATTAAATCTAGATGAGACCTGTGACAAGAATATGAATGAAGTCTAGATGAGACCTGTGACAAGAACATGAATGAAATCTGGATGAGAACTGTGACAAGAACATGAATGAAATCTAGATGAGACCTGTGACAAGAACATGAATGAAATCTAGATGAGACCTGTGACAAGAACATGAATGAAATCTAGATGATACATGTGACAAGAACATGAATGAAATCTAGCTGAGACCCGTGACAAGAATATGAATGAAATCATGATGAGACCTGTGACAAGAACATGAATGAAACCTAGATGAGACCTGTTACAAGAACATGAATTAAATCTAGATGAAACATGTGACAAGAACATGAATGAAATCTAGCTGAGACCTGTTACAAGAACATAAAAGAAATCTAGATGAGACCTGTGACAAGAACATGAATGAAATCTGGATGAGACCTGTGACAAGAACATGAATTAAATCTAGATGTGACCTGTGACAAGAATATGAATGAAGTCTAGATGAGGCCTGTGACAAGAACATGAATGAAATCTGGATGAGACCTGTGACAAGAACATGAATGAAATCTAGATGAGACCTGTGACAAGAACATGAATGAAATCTAGATGAAACCTGTAACAAGAACATGAATTAAATCTAGATGAGACCTGTGACAAGAATATGAATGAAGTCTAGATGAGACCTGTGACAAGAACATAAAAGAAATCTAGATGAGACCTGTGACAAGAACATGAATTAAATGTAGATGAGACCTGTGACAAGAACATGAATGAAGTCTAGATGAGACCTGTGACAAGAACATGAATGAAATCTAGCTGAGACCTGTGACAAGAATATGAATGAAATCATGATGAGACCTGTGACAAGAACATGAATGAAACCTAGATAAGACCTGTTACAAGAACATGAATTAAATCTAGATGAAACATGTGACAAGAACATGAATGAAATCTAGCTGAGACCTGTTACAAGAACATAAAAGAAATCTAGATGAGACCTGTGACAAGAACATGAATGAAATCTGGATGAGACCTGTGACAAGAACATGAATTAAATCTAGATGTGACCTGTGACAAGAATATGAATGAAGTCTAGATGAGGCCTGTGACAAGAACATGAATGAAATCTGGATGAGACCTGTGACAAGAACATGAATGAAATCTAGATGAGACCTGTGACAAGAACATGAATGAAATCTAGATGAAACCTGTAACAAGAACATGAATTAAATCTAGATGAGACCTGTGACAAGAATATGAATGAAGTCTAGATGAGACCTGTGACAAGAACATGAATGAAATCTAGATGAGACCTGTTACAAGAACATGAATTAAATGTAGATGAGACCTGTGACAAGAACATGAATGAAGTCTAGATGAGACCTGTGACAAGAATATGAATGAAATCATGATGAGACCTGTGACAAGAACATGAATGAAACCTAGATGAGACCTGTTACAAGAACATGAATTAAATCTAGATGAAACATGTGACAAGAACATGAATGAAATCTAGCTGAGACCTGTTACAAGAACATAAAAGAAATCTAGATGAGACCTGTGACAAGAACATGAATGAAATCTGGATGAGACCTGTGACAAGAACATGAATTAAATCTAGATGTGACCTGTGACAAGAATATGAATGAAGTCTAGATGAGACCTGTGACAAGAACATGAATGAAATCTGGATGAGACCTGTGACAAGAACATGAATGAAACCTAGATGAGACCTGTTACAAGAACATGAATTAAATCTAGATGAAACATGTGACAAGAACATGAATGAAATCTAGCTGAGACCTGTTACAAGAACATAAAAGAAATCTAGATGAGACCTGTGACAAGAACATGAATGAAATCTGGATGAGACCTGTGACAAGAACATGAATTAAATCTAGATGTGACCTGTGACAAGAATATGAATGAAGTCTAGATGAGGCCTGTGACAAGAACATGAATGAAATCTGGATGAGACCTGTGACAAGAACATGAATGAAATCTAGATGAGACCTGTGACAAGAACATGAATGAAATCTAGATGAAACCTGTAACAAGAACATGAATGAAATCTAGATGAGACCTGTGACAAGAATATGAATGAAGTCTAGATGAGACCTGTGACAAGAACATGAATGAAATCTAGATGAGACCTGTTACAAGAACATGAATTAAATGTAGATGAGACCTGTGACAAGAACATGAATGAAGTCTAGATGAGACCTGTGACAAGAACATGAGTGAAGTCTAGATGAGACCTGTGACAAGAACATGAGTGAAGTCTAGATGAGACCTGTGACAAGAACATGAATGAAATCTAGATGAGACCTGTGACAAGAACATGAATTAAATCTAGATGAGACCTGTGACAAGAACATGAATGAAATCTAGATGAGACCTGTGACAAGAACATGAATGAAATCTAGATGAAACATGTGACAAGAACATGAATGAAATCTAGATGAGACCTGTGACAGGAACATAAATAAAATCTAGATGAGACCTGTGACAAGAATATGAATGAAATCTAGATGAGACCTGTGACAAGAAGATGAATGAAATCTGGATGAGACCTGTGACAAGAACATGAATGAAACCTAGATGAGACCTGTTACAAGAACATGAATTAAATCTAGATGAAACCTGTGACAAGAACATGAATGAAATCTAGATGAGACCTGTTACAAGAACATAAAAGAAATCTAGATGAGACCTGTGACAAGAACATGAATGAAACCTAGATGAGACCTGTGACAAGAACATAAATGAGATCTGGATGAGACCTGTGACAAGAACATGAATTAAATCTAGATGAGACCTGTGACAAGAATATGAATGAAGTCTAGATGAGACCTGTGACAAGAACATAAAAGAAATCTAGATGAGACCTGTGACAAGAACATGAATGAAATCTAGATGAGACCTGTGACAAGAACATGAATGAAATCTAGATGAGACATGTGACAAGAACATGAATGAAATCTAGCTGAGACCTGTGACAAGAATATGAATGAAATCATGATGAGACCTGTGACAAGAACATGAATGAAACCTAGATGAGACCTGTTACAAGAACATGAATTAAATCTAGATGAAACATGTGACAAGAACATGAATGAAATCTAGCTGAGACCTGTTACAAGAACATAAAAGAAATCTAGATGAGACCTGTGACAAGAACATGAATGAAATCTGGATGAGACCTGTGACAAGAACATGAATTAAATCTAGATGTGACCTGTGACAAGAATATGAATGAAGTCTAGATGAGACCTGTGACAAGAACATGAATGAAATCTGGATGAGACCTGTGACAAGAACATGAATGAAACCTAGATGAGACCTGTTACAAGAACATGAATTAAATCTAGATGAAACATGTGACAAGAACATGAATGAAATCTAGCTGAGACCTGTTACAAGAACATAAAAGAAATCTAGATGAGACCTGTGACAAGAACATGAATGAAATCTGGATGAAACCTGTGACAAGAACATGAATTAAATCTAGATGTGACCTGTGACAAGAATATGAATGAAGTCAAGATGAGACCTGTGACAAGAACATGAATGAAATCTGGATGAGACCTGTGACAAGAACATGAATGAAATCTAGATGAGACCTGTGACAAGAACATGAATGAAATCTAGATGAAACCTGTGACAAGAACATGAATGAAATCTAGATGAGACCTGTGACAAGAATATGAATGAAGTC